>JAJONZ010034557.1:0-12709 GCA_029582445.1 Solanum paucissectum | reverse complement strand
GGGTGGGGGGGGGGGGTGGTAAAAAGGAAAAGGAGAAGTCAAGAAGTGAAAGAAAAAGTTTCTCTAACCCATGGTATTGCAAAACAAAATGGAAACCCTTCAAAAATAAAAAATAAAAAAATAAAAAATTGTATATGTATATAATTTTTTGAATAAAGGTGCAAAAGGAATTAGGTTTCCAAGCAATACATGGAGAGTGAATGAAAAGATGACTTAGAAGCACTAGAAGAAAAAACGAGAAGGGAAGGAAAATGACGTTCTAAGAACACCACATCTCATGAGGATAAAGAAGTCACTGAGCCTAAATGACCTTACCTTTGCACTCAGCCCCATTACAAGCCTTGAAAAGATCTTTTTGATCTTGAGTCGAACCGAAAGTCGATTGAATAATAAGGGCAAACCTATGGGTTAAATCATGCATTGTGTTCCTCTTTTTGAGTGTGAGCGTTGCATCTAATTCCTGGTATTAAATTGATTAACTTCTGTGTGTGAGTATGGAATCATTCTTTGTGTGAGGGAATTTAGATACTTCTGTTGAGCTTGAACTTGCATGCATAGCAAGTATTGCGAGCATGAGAATCTTTGGTAATGGTGTGTCACAACTTGAACCTTTGAGTACACAATTGAATCTTCGCATAAGTAGTTTGAAGTCTTGTTGTGTACATTCATGATTGAGTCTTGTGTAGCACTGTTTGAAACACCCTTTTTGAACAGCTGAACTTGAGTTTGGTTGAGGACAAGCAAAAGTTTAAGTTGGGGGTGTTGATGAGTCCACAAATTTGACTCATTTAGGGCTTTATTTTAATAGAAATAGTGTCCTCAAATTCTTATATTATCTCAATATCTGATGAAAACCTTTAAGTTTCAGGTATTTGAAGTTTAAAGGAATGCATGGACACTATTTCGCAAAAAGGAACGAAAAGGCTGAAAAGAACAAGAAAATGAAGGCCTGAGGATCGCCGAGTTCACTTGGCGAATCGCCGAAGGGTCTCACTTCTCCTTTTGTTCCAGTGTGCTGAGCCCTGAAGGAAAGGATCAAGTCGGTGGAAAAAGGGAACAGTTGGCGGATAGCCTAAAAGGTCCACGAAGCAGTACTATGTCGCCCAATGATCCAGAGCACGACAATGCCGAAGGATGGTGCAAGATGGTGAAGAACTACACCAAAGGGCGAATCGCCGAATTGATCGGCAATTTCGACAAATGTCGCCGAGTGATCCACCGCAACACAAATTTTTGAAAACAATAAATACTCGTAAATAATTATAGCCTAGTATCAATTTTTATCAGATTTTAGTATTATATTTTTATCAGCTTTTGGATTTAGTATTATTTTTATTTTATACTCAAGTTTGTAAGGGTTTGGAAGACTTGAAGAAGAAGAGGGTTTCATCTCTTCCAATTTGGAAGTGGGTCTCTTGGATTCTTTTTTCTTTGCTTAAATCAATACTTATTTCTCTATACCCATTTGATTTCAACATCATTGAAGGTACAAATCTCTATCTCTTGATGTGTGGCTCAAAACCCCCATTCTTGGGGTGTGATTTAGCAAATATGTGTTGATATTATTGTTGGGTCTTGCTTGCTGATAGGTCAGATGTATTTTAATGGTGATTTCACCTAGTGGTTGTGGTTTAATTTAATGGGTTTGTAGTTGCAAATACAAAGCCACCCATGTGTTTTTGGCTTGACCGAAGGGGAGGTCGAGAAACCAAGACCACTAGATTGATGGCCTAAGGAGTGGGTTGACATGAGGTTCAGCCCGAGAGGGTGAGCCCTAGTCCCACATCCTAACACTCAGCTCGAGAGAGTTAGTGTGGTAAGGCGTAGGCTGGTCTTCATGTAGCAAATGGGTGTCCGAGAGGAACGCATTTGACACGGGGTAAGTTGCCCGATAGAAAACTTATTTCCACCAAAATCTTTGCCTAGTCACTATTATCTTGCAAATTTCCTATCGAAAGCATGTACCCAACTATTTATCTCAACTTGTATTGCGGTCACACCCCAAGAACTCTTCCTCATACTTGATTTCTTTGTTATTTTTGTTGTTTTAACTATACTTGTGACAAAAACCCCAAATCGATATTTGACAATTTCGTGTCACCCCCTTTAATTTACAATATTTTTAATCGTTAATGTCTTTAGCTACGACTAGTTAGAACCAAATTTTATTTTTCTATTAATTCTCAGAATCCGCTCCTTTGGGACACGACCCCAACCCTTGGTTGGGTTACTATATTATCGACAATCGTAGACACTCGAACCATGGGTTAGTGTCGTTGGTCACGATAAGCAATCAAAAGGCCCCAGCCAATCAACCTACGATTGACCAGCATACCCCATGGGTCCACCCACGGCCCGTGGGCATGGTCTCGTGGGTGAGACAATGACCTTGTTTTAAACGATTAAGTGGGGTTTTATGGAACTTTCCAGAATTAATTAGGGATTAAGTGGTGTCGTTTTACTAGAGTTTAGACCACATATATAAAGACTTTAGACCTGTCATGATTAGGGGTACATGCTAGATGTAACATGGCGTACTTGACCTCGAGGGGTTTCATATAAGCCCTTAGCATATCATCATATAAGATAAAAGAAATGATGCGGAAATTTTAAAACTTTATCCATAGAATTGAAGTCTTTTATAAAAGAAAGCGAAAGTGTAACTTGTCTCAAATAGCCATCTAATACAATCTTTGAATCAACAATAGGGTCACAACCCTTTCAACATAATCCAAAACATAAAATGACTAGAAAGAAACTACTAATGACTCATACGTCCTCGAATCTTGAGGACTCACCAACTAGCAAGGAGAATGATCAATTCCAAGCTCATAGCCACAATGGGAACCAAATTGAGTGCCAATCCCTACACTTTGAAAAAATGTAGAAAATATGGGTTAGTTGAAAAGCATGCACTTTACCAAGTTTGAGAATCATCATGCACTTTTAGTATAAAAGCATAAGTCACAAGCATATTCAACATACAAATCATCATAGCATAATAGAACCGTCTCATAAATAAACCTAAGTTATACTTGTGCAATGCATAGATAAAGATCCCATAATCCCATCTATACTAAGTATCACTTTTAGGCCACCATAAACATACTTACCATTCTTTATTCTCATCTTTAGGAAACCTTCACATTTACTAAGTCATATCAAGGAAAGCAGCTCTTAGCAGCAATCAAAGTTAAGCAATCATCTTTACATTTAGCCTTCATATCAACATACTTAATAACATCATCATAAGCATATTCATTTCATAAAACATTATAACATAAAGGAACACAACATAACTACTTGTGCAATGCATGGATGAAGTCCCATACCCCCACCCATACTAAGTAGTGCATTCGTGAGAAGCCATAGTTCATTATCATTCATTGTGGAGGTAATCCTTAACTAACATAGACCATGTGAGAAAATCACGGAATCTGGTGTTATGTCCCATACCGAATAGAGTTGGTCTACTTGCCTAAGGTAGAACCAGTAATTTAGCTTAGGTGGATCCACTAACTAATAACCTATGAGGGCATATAGTTTATGGGATAATGAGATTTCTACTAGATACCCTGCTTCAACTCACGTATGGGCATCCATCTCAAGGTATTTCTACTAGATACCCTGCCTCAACTCACGTATGAGTATCCATCTCAATCAATATCCACTCGGTGCTTATCATTATTCCCCACGGAGTACTTAACATTTCATTACTTTAGTTCATTATTATGGGAGAAATGGGATACGTAGATCACTACTAGATACCCCACCTCAACTCACGTGTGGGCATCCATCTCAAGAGATTGTTACTAGAAACCCCACCTCAACTCACATGAGGGCTTCCATCTCAACCCAACATTCATTCATTAGATAGCTCATAGATTCAATAGGTGAGAATAGCCTTTCATCCTAGGAATCCCCATATTGTGAGAAAACCTTCCACAACATGTCATTATTATTCATAAGTGTATAATCGAGAATAGCCTTTCAATCAACATTGCATCATTATCATACAAAATTCTACTAAATTGTCCCTTCAACGACCATGGATCAAAATTCACCAACACATCTATAATTACTACCTTAGACATGTATGATGAAATAGTTCAAGTAATCAATTCATAATATTCATGATTCTATATCATTCTACTAGTATCAATCAATACTCACACTTAAACATCCAATTTGAGAAATTAGGGTATTTCATGGATTCTTGAAGAATTAGACTTAAAATCACATAAAATCATCAATATATCCATAAACAAACATAATTTAATCATTTAAAATAAATTTGAAAGGAATCCATGAAATTGAAGTCAAACCCTAACTTTTGGGTTTTCTAGTTTTGAAATTGGGGATTTTGAAAGGGCTCTATGGGTGAAGGCTACCCATAGATGAAAAGCTACCATACCTTATTGAAGATTCACCATGAGTTTGAGGAGAAAAGTTTGATTCTTCAACCCTAGATTCACCTTTCTCCTTCTTCTTCTTCTTCTTCCTTGGAATTCTAGAGAGAGTTTGTTTGGGGGAAAAGTTGGTTATGGGTCTGGGGTCTTGGGATTAATGAGGTGAATGAGTTAGTTAATGACCTAAAAAGTATTATATAAGTCTATTAAAACAATACAAAACGACCTCACATCAAACTAACTTAATTAGGAATTTACCTAAAGACCCCTACACTTGGCGAAATTGAGACAGCCTAGAGGCATGACCCACGACCAAGCCCCACGGACCGTTACCGGGTGTGCTGCAGGTCCGTGGTTTATGGTCTACTGATTTTCACCTTGTCCCTTGACCCATAAGCCTCTCCCACAAGGCATGGATGGAACTACGCCCGGTAGGTTTCATCCATACGTCACCTTTTTGGGTAATTTTTTGGTGTTAGGCTTTAGGGTCCTCCTCAAGGACCCTTGGTTGGTCCTTGGGGAGTCGTACCTTGACGTTTAACCCCCTAATGCTTCATTCTAAGTACCGGGAGTTATTTATGACTCTAACCCACGCATCAAACTCTAAAACTCTCACGTAAGGCTCTAGTTTCACCTACTAGTTTTTTGGGGTGTTACATTATTCCCCCTTTGGAACATTCGTCCTCGAATGACGATCTAGACACCTTACGGAATTAAAGATTCAAGACTAGAAGCCCATCATGCACGAAACATCAAATAATTCTCAATTCAAGGGAGGATATATCAACTCCATTTCAATGCAACACAAGAAAGTAGGAACTACATCTAACAACCCATTATGCATGAAAACTTCAACATTTCACAAATTCATCGGAGGAACTACCTTCTCCAACTCAAAGCATGCTCAACATAATATCATGAAACCAATTATGCAATTACTCTCAAAAGCATATTAAAGCATGTTTGACAAATCATCTCTTGAAGCATATAGGCAACTCATACTAAATTCACAACAACATGAGGAACACATAACTCATGAACACTCATTTTCTTACTAAATATGAATTTCATCAAGGACATGCATAACATAAGGAGATAATGGAAACACATAAATCACACATGACTCCAAAACATGAAACAAGTCACAAGGAACTCTTCGTCTCAAGCTAGAATAGGAAAAGAAGAAAGAGATGAGGATAACGGAACTGTCAACAATCTTGCTATCTAAGCATACCATCTCTTCCTTGGGAGTAAACCCCTACTAAGGCTAACATCAAAGTCTAACAAATAACATAGGGACCTTAATAAAACATTGAATCAAAAGGTAACTATCAACATACCGGTGCCTTCATCCGGAGAGACTCCCATGTCCTCTCTAGACCAGAGTGCATAGAAGCGACCATACTTTGGAGCATTGGGATTCGTATCACTAAGAGAATCTTGATTGGCCTCTCTCACCTTTGCCATGAGTGTCAATCAATATCTCATCTTATGACCTTTCTTTCCACACCCAAAGTACCCATAGTTCCTAGCACACCATAAGCCTAGAGATATTCATGTCATTATGGAGCATTGTCGTACGATATTCTTCTCCCATTAAGTCAGACACCCCCATCACAAACCTACTCATTTCATCCCTTGAATCTGCCACCATAGATGGAGCATACTTGGATAGTTGGGTAAATTTCAAAGCATACTCTTGAACACTCATGCTACCTTGCCTAAGGTTAATGAATTCCTCCACCTTAGCCTCCCTCAACTCTCGGGGAAAGAACCTATCAAGAAATTTTTTCTTAAACACCTCCCAATCCATAGGACCCGCTCATACCGACCTATTCCTCTTCCATTGAGTATACCAAACTAGAGCAACATCCTTTAATTGGTAATCGGCTAGCTCCTCTTTATCTACCGAAGTCACCCCCATGGCATCAAGTATTTTGTAAACCTCATCCATAAATTCTTGAGCATCATCTCCCACTTTGGAACCAAGAAACTCGGGAGGGTTCATTCTAACAAAATCCCTCAACCAAGAAGTCGTGGAATTCACATTAAGGTTCACATGAATCCCAACATTTCTATTGGCTTGGGCTGTCATGGCTTGAGCTGTCACGGCTTGAGCCAATGATGTTTGCGTAATAAGACATAACTTCCAATACAAGTGTCTACGATCGTGCAATAGTATAATAACCTAACCAATGGTTGGGGTCAAGTCCCAAGGGAGTGGTGGTGAAAATTAATAGGAAAATAAAATTAAGTTCTAATTAGTCATAGCTAAACACATTGTCGAATATAAACATATTAAATAAAGGAGGGTGACTCAAGCGTCAATTAACAATGGGGAGGGGTTTGTCACAAGTGAACGAAAAATCAACAAAAATAATGAAAATAAAGCAAGATACTAATATGGAGACGGGATTCTTGGGATGTGATATGAATACGGGATAGATTAAATCATTGGGTTCATGCTTTTGGTAGTAAACTCATTGAATATTTGTGACAAGGCTAGACTATAGTGAGGGTAAATTCTCTCTTGAGCAACTTACCCCGAATCAACCCTGTTTCTCTCGAACACCAAGTTGCCGCTTTTAAGCACAACCTCCACCTTAGCCCACTCACTCTCTCGAGCTGAGTGTGTGGGAATGAGACTAGGGTTCACTCTCTCGAGCTGAACCACATGTCAAGCCACTCCCACCGGTCATCAATTTAGTAGTCTTAGTTTTACGACCTCTCTCTCTCGCAAGCCGAAAACACAAAGGTGAGCAGCTACAATTTCATTAAGTTCCACCACAACTGCTAAACGAAATCAGATAAAAAAAACAAATAAACCACCAACAAGCAAGACCCAACAGAAAATCTAACCCATATTCACAAAATCACACCCCAAGAATTGGAGTTTTAGCTAGACATGCTAAAGAGATAGAAATATATACCGATATGAGTTTGCATTCAAATGGGTATGAAGATTTAAGTCTCAAAACAAGACAAGAGTGAAGAATCCACAAGACGCAAGTCCAAAATCTTGGAGTTGAAACCCTTTGAACCTTCAAGTTCTTCAAAACCCTCTCCAAACTTAGAACTCAAAAATCTATGTTAAAAATTCTATAATAAAAATATCATATTAAGCTACAACTCTCAATGATTATTTATAGTTTTCAAAATTCTGTGCTGCAGCGAATCATTCGGCGTCATTAGTTGAGATTGCCGATTCGTCCTTTGGTAGGTTTCATTGATGTCTTGCTCTATCCTTCAGCATCGTCGTGTTTTGGATCATTGGGCGACATAGTACTACTTCACGGAACTGCTCGGCGACACGCCGACTACTCCTTTTCTCCACCGATTTGATCCTTTCCTTCAGGGCTCAGCACACTGGAGCAAAAAGCGATCTCCAGGCTCTTCAGCGACTCGCCAACTGGGCTCGGTGATCCTTAGGCCTTCATTTATTTGCTCTTTTCTGCTGCCTTGCTCCTTTTTGCCAAGTAGTGTCTATGCTTTGCCTCAAACTCTAAATACCTGAAACTTAAGGCTTTTCATCATATATTGAGACAAAATATACATTTAAAGACACTAATTCTATCAAAATATAGCCCTAAATGAGTCTAATTTGTGGACTCATCAAACATCCCAACTTAAACTTTTGCTTGTCCTCAAGCAAACTCAAGTTCAGTCGTTCAAAAATGAGGTCTCAAACAGTGCTACACAAGACTCAATCATGAATGCACACAACAAGACTCACATTACTTATGCAAAGATCATATGTGTACCCAAAGATTCAAGTTGTGACACACCAATATGAAAGAATCTCATGCTCACAATACTTGCTTCAAATGAAAGTTCAAGCTCAACCAAAGTGTTCAAATGCCCTCACATAAGGAATGATTCCATATTCACACACAATGGTTTGCAATTTAAAGCTTCGGAATCAAATGCAACGCTCACACTCACAAAGATGAATACAATGAATGCTTTGACCCATAGGATTACCCGTATTTTCCGATCAACATTTGTTTCAGCTCACTCAAGATCAAAAAGGTCTTTTCAAGGCTTGTAATGGGGCAGAGTGCAAAGGTATGGTCATTTAGGCTCAGTGACTTTCATCCTCATGAAATGTGGTACTCACAACACTTCCTTTCCTCTTCTTTCATCATTTTCTTTAGTGCTCATAAGTCATCCTATTATTCACTTTCCATGGATTGTTTTGAAACCCCATTACTTTGGTACTTTATTCCACAACTTTCTTTTTCATTCATTTTTTTATATGGAGGGATTATATTTTTTTCAACACCATAGGTTAGAGGAGACTTTCTTTGCACTTCTTGACTTTTCCTTTTCTTTTCACCACACCCCCAACTTAGACATTTTTGGCTATTCAATCAACTACAAATCAAGAGGATTATGGGTAATGGATAAAGAAAGGGTGTGATTTCATCAAGTTTCTTCCAAAGAAAGGTAAGGCTTAAGGGGTGTTCAAAAGAGCTTCACACACTCACAAGGTTGGTCACAAAAGAGTTACATTTCAAATTGGCTCACACTCTTCGAAGTTGCCTAAGATCATATCAAGAGATAGCCTTACTTAGTCGATCAGACCAACGGGGAAAATTCTAGGATCTATCATGCATGGTTCAAAGTAAGCTCATCACACTAGGCATTGACACTACAGTCAAACAAGACTCCACACTTTCTCTAGTGTGCAATTATCATCACAAGAGACTCAATTCGATACAAGGCAAGTCATGACGAGATGCAAAAAGTTCACATATTGTCTATGCGACTTTATTTTGGCCTCATCGTAGCCGCACATTCATGTTCGTTCGATCATGAGCACTATTCAAGTCATTGGTATTGATCGGAACCGTGACTCAAATTTTGCAAAAGAACAACCACATTCAACACACAAGAGGTGGCAATTTTTTTTTGAAAGGGTCAAAATCATTTTGTAATTTAAAACAAGGAGCCATAAGCTCAAACATCCACAAAAACAGTGTATAGACACAATAGTATATCACAACCCAAATATAAACAAAACATGAATATCAATAGCACACCCAAAAGGTGGGCCACACCCCACCACAATTAAAATCATTTGTCCTCAAATGCAAATAAAAATTATCCAACAGTGAAATAAAAAGAAACAGAGAGGGAGGTAAAGAGGGGGTCCTGTCTACGTAGTCGCTCCATCTGTCTGGGCATCAGTGCCCGATGTCTCACTCTGAGCCTGGGCATCAGTGGCCGAGGTCACCTCAGGGGGAACAATAGTGCCAGATTCACCAATGTCTGTTGAGTGTGAGTCTGCCAGGAAGACATGCACCACTCTGCAAAAATCCCCTGGACCATGAAGGAATATTAGGGTCCAGGGTAATGGTTTTCCTGGCAGAAGTGGGTCTCTTTCCCTTGCCTTTCCCAGTAGTTGTGGGTAGTTTCAAAGCATTTCCTTTTGACGTAACTGCATCCTCCTTTATCGCAATCCCTTTGGACTTCTCTTGAGCTGGCGTTATTTGTTCAACAACTTTAGATTTAGTCATATCTGCAAAATCTCGAAGAGAAATTAGAGAAACATTTGACATAAGCACCGGAGATCAGTTGTTGGTAATCTTCGCCGACTCTTTTGTCGTGTCGCTGATATCATTCAGTGATCTAGGGTTAGTCCGCTGAAAGCTACAATGCACATAGATCCAGGGGAGTTGACAAGGATAAAAAGAGACATTCGGTGAGTCGCCGAAGGTCTTTTGCGACCTTCAACTTCTCACCAAAAGTTGCAAAACCCATCAACACATAGAGCATAAAATTTAAGGGCGAGATGGGGACATTAGGAGAAATACTGAGTGGTTCGGCGAGCTTGACCCAGCACGCCAAATGGCTCAACGTGCCTATTTTCAATCCAACTTCTCGAATTCAACCCCGTAAGCCCCCAAAACAAAATCAAAGTATGCATCAGTACAATTAATGTAGGACCCATAGCAACCAAACACAACTCCTTAAATTTTAATCTAGTTTAAGGCATACAATCACGGGATTTCAACTATCACAACTACTCGAGCAAGATTATCAAATTAAATCATGCATGTAAACAATCTAATCCTATCAGGAAGGATCAGAACACTTTAACAAGACCAGGCTATTGAAAATGAGTATAATGTTTGATAAAATAAACTCGGGCATTGAAAGCCAACCTTTTGTGTTGATAAAGAAAAGATTGGAATGCTAGGCGGCAATGTAATCCAACTCCGAGCACAAATCAACACTAAAAATGCGAATATATAGGAACTAGCATGCGGGTGTGAGTTTGGGAAGATAAAAACTGAGGGAAAGTGAATGAGTTTGAAACTTTAAACCTTTGGCCTGAAAAACCGTCCAGTTTTCACCCATTCGGCGAAGTTAGTCGAGCTTGCCTAACCTCTCGGTTATTCACTGATAGTTCATTTACCTCGTCAAATTTTACAGAATCTCCAGTTAGTGTGGGGGTCCCAACGGCGGTCTCCATCAAGATCGCCGACCATGTTGGCGATTCACCAATAATTTCCTAAGCTCGCCGAGATTTACAGACTCCAATTTGAAGATGTCTTGAGTCAAACGGCGGATTAGGTCAGGCTCACCAACCTCCTCGGTGAATCGCCGACTGGACCTGTTGCTCGCCACCCTGCACTTTTTCGAACACTTTCCACACTTCAACCTGTACAAACAACACACCATTATTTTACCAAAATTAAAGCATTTAAGGGTTTTGGGTTGCCTCCAAAATAGCGCCTTAGTTAACGTCGTGGCACGACGCAAGTCCTCATTCAAACTTCATTCATGGAATTTACCATAGTGTCACTAGGAAACCCCCCTTGTTGTCTCGGGACCTCAAATATTGCATTCCCATCAGCTGGTGGTAGAAAAATTGCACCTATATCTCCAGATTGGGTTGGGTTGAAATCACTATTAATATCATCGATACCATCTCGATGACCTACCATGCTACCATTCACCTCTTCCTCACTCATTTCCTCTGCTTAAAATAGCAACAAACAAAACAATATTACAAATAAAGTAAGTATCACTATAACTAACAAGAACCAAATTTAACTTAACAAAAAATTCTCAAGTAACACCACTCCCCGGCAGCGGCGCCATTGATGAGTCCACAAATTGGACTCAATTAGGGCTTTATTTTAATAGAAATAGTGTCCTCAAATGCTTATGTTATCTCAATATCGGATGAAAACATTTAAGTTTTAGGTATTTGAAGTTTGAAAGAATGAATGGACACTACTTCGCAAAAAGGAACAAAAAGTCTGAAAAAAATAAGAAAATGAAGGCCTGAGGATCGCCGAAGGGTCTCACTTCACCTTTTGTTCAAGTGTGCTGAGCCCTGAAGGAAAGGATCAAGTCAGTGGAAAAAGGAAGCATGTAGATCGTCGAGAAGGTCCGCGAAGCAGTACTATGTCACCCAATGACCCAGAGCACGACGATGCCGAAGGATGGTGCAAGACGGTGATGAACTACACCAAAGGGAAAATCACCGAATTGTTCAGCGATTCCGACTAATGTCGCTGAGTGATCCGCCGCAACACATAATTTTGAAAACTATAAATACTCGCTAAGAGTTATAGCTTAGTATCAGATTTTAGTATCATATTTTTTATCAGATTTTGGATTTAGTACTATTTTTATTTTACTCTCAAGTTTGTAAGGGTTGGAAGACTTGAAGAAGAAAAGGGTTTCACCTCCTTCAATTTGGAAGTGGGTCTCTTGGATTCTTCCTTCTTTGCTCAAATCAAGAATTATTTCTCTATACCCATTTGATTTCAACATCATTGAAGGTATAAATTTCTATCTCTTAATGTGTGGCAAAAAACCCCCATTCTTGGGGTGTAATTTAGCAAATATGTGTTGATATTATTATTGGGTCTTGCTTGCTGATAGGTTTGATGTATTTTAATGGTGATTTCACCTAGTGGTTGTCATTTAATTTAATGGGTTTGTAGGTGCAAATACAAAGCCACCCATGTGTTTTTGGCTTGCCCGAGAGGGAGGTCGCGAAACCAAGACCACTAGACTCATGGCCTAAGGAGTGGCTCGACATGAGGTTCAGCCGGAGAGGGTGAGCCCTTGTCCCATATCCTAACATTAAGCTCGAGAGAGTGAGTGGGGTAAGGCGTAGGCTGGTCTTTATGCGGCAAATGGGTGTCCGAGAGGAACACATTTGAAACGGGGTAAGTTTCTCGAGAGGGAACTTATTTCCATCTAAAGCTTAGCCTAGTCACTATTATCTTGCAAATTTCCTATCTAAAGCATGTACCCAACTATTTATCTCAACTTGT
>JAJONZ010034556.1:0-10832 GCA_029582445.1 Solanum paucissectum | reverse complement strand
AATCATCATATAAAATAAATATTGCAAAGTAATAATGAAAATGATCATAATTTAAAAGTACTAAATCATGCTAAAATAAGTTTAATAAGTACTAGTTATATTACTAGATATTTAAGGAGAATTACAATTAGATTATGTATTTTAATTGTCTAAACCAATGTAAAACTAAAGAACAAATATTCAATATTATTGTCATCTTAGTGTTGAATTGATTTTCTTTTTGCATTAGTATTAATTTAATTTTGATTTAAGTTTTATTATAATTATCAACATCTATGAACATCACCTTCCCTAAGTCATACAAGCTACTAATTCAACACACACAAGGCAAGTTCTAGATATCAATTGAAGCAAGAACTAACAACTCACCACACATGGCATCACGACACATATAAGGATATATCAACTAGCATGCTCATACAACTTGCATTACGGTATTACTACACAATTAAGCCCATTTATTTTTTTATTATTATTTTTTATTTAGAGTCACAACTAAGAACACATGCTTGTTTCAAGGTTACATTCTATTGCACTTTTCCAATTATGACTACCCATGACGTTTGACTAACTTTTTCGAACATAGTTTCAAAAGACCAATGTTGGTTTCTTAATCCTACTCCTCTATGTGACTAATTTTCCCTTAAGACGGTCGTCATCCATACATAATTGGGAATTGTCACTCCTATGACGACTCTAAGACTCAATAAAGTAGTAAAACTAGTCCTAGTCGGTTCAAAGGGACAATTCTCAGTAAAAAGTACCAAAAACAAACGCTGAGGAACCCAAAAAAAAATGTAAGCATAAACTAAAAACTAACTTAACTATCTAGACTCGATAAAACAATAAGCATCTATTTACAACAGAGACATATTGCCCACCCAACACTTTAGAAATAAGCAATGTCCTCAGTGCACAAATAAAACAAAGCATAGAGATAAGAATACTCCCTCGGGCCTCTAAGCCTCGTCGTCACCACCATCAAAAACCATTAATGCATTTGCCTCTTCATTGACGGCATCATCATCATCCTCATCATCCATCGCTTTATCCGTCGTGGCCTCATCATCATCTAAAGGCTCCAAAAAGGCGGGACTAGACCTGCACAGAAAAGTTGCACTCTCGATCAACGGATAGCGATCCTCCAAGGTCTCCATCTCCTCATCAGTGACCGAACGTCCTCTTATCCACAACTGCAATTCTGCCATGTTGAACGTCCTAGCCATAATACTATCATCTCGGGCTTGCCTCTCTTGGGTTGACAAGACAGGTCCATGAGACGTGTCCAGTGCCTTCGTCCTAGTCACATCACATATCTTGCCCGTCAAATCGGGGTGGTAAGCAATAGTCATGTCCACCGCTTCTTCTTCAATACCCTCAGCCCTCAAGAAATGGGTTATCAACCCCCGTAACAAAACCGGCACCTCAAATTATTTATGAACTTCATCATGTTTTGCCTCAGGATTGCCCCAACATTAATGGGCATCCCCTTCATCAACATATAAACCAGAACCACCCTATCCCACGTCACCTCAGTAAGATGTTTAGCGGGTAGCAACACACTACACACTATTTTCAACCATACCCGGGCTACCTGATTAAAATTAGCAAAGTAGAGGGTATTATGCCTCCCAATATCCTTGCTTCGCTCCCACCTAGCAGTCGAATCAACCCCACACAATGTATGTCGGATATCCCTATAAGGATGTTTATCCTTCAAGATATTAAACTCATCAGCGTCATAGTTCGGGGTTCCCAAAAACTCATTCAGTATTCTAGCAGAAAATTTCACATCCTTACCCCTAACAAGCACAGTTTTATACTTGGTCTCAGTAAGCCAGTTCGCATAGAACTCACTAACCAATGTCAAATTGCAATCACCCAGATTTTCAAAAATAAACCTCAGCCCCAGAGTGAGCACAGTATTGTAAATCACAGGAAATTGCGATTGTAGGCGTACCTCATTCACATATTCGTCGCCCATATACTTTGCTTCCTTTGGACATTCGAACCATTCCAGCCATACCTTTGCACAACCTTTTTGCCAAACTTTTGCACCAGTTCCCGACCACCAGAGAACTCGAAAGTTTCACCGTTCCTACTTCATTTGGAACCCACCACATTTTTAGTTTTAGGAGCCATCACCACCTTTTAGGAGAATAAAAATGGAAAAAGAAGAAGATTTAGAAGGAAAAAAAGGGGGGGTCGGGTGAGGCAGTGGGTGTGGGGAGAAGAAGAGAAAAAATGATTTGAGAGTGAGAGAAGATGGAGAAAGGTGGAATGGTGGAAAATGGGTATTTTATGGGAGAAAATAGGAAGAAGAAGAGGTGGGTTTTGAAAAAAAAGAAACGTTTGAGGTGGTTTTAACGGAGGAAATTAGAGAGTGAGGGAGGAAGAAGAGGAAGAGTAGGAGAGAATTTTGGGGTTTTGGGCAGTTGAATTGTATGAGAATGGGGGATGAATGTAGTGTTAGGGGTTTAAAATTATGGGTTTGGGTCGGGACGAACCCGATTTGGTTCGGCCTATTGCGAGCTGGATGTTGGGGTGATGGGAGGGGCGACACGCCAGTGTCGCCCCTGAAAGTGTGCTCTGACGTTTGGGCCTTGGTGTGGCGCGCCCAGCAGTGCGCCAGCCTGCAGTGAAACCTGGTAATAGGCACGATGAAGGGGCGACGCCCCAGTGTCGCCCCCTTAAACCCTCTCTGAAATCTCCTGCCAGGTGCGGCACGCCAGCCAGTGCGCCTGGCTTCAGTGTTTTTTTTTTTTTTATGACTATTACAAACTAAGTTACAAATAATGAAAAATCATATCTAGCTAGAACTAATAAATAAATAAAAAATACTTCCTAGATTCTAAGAATTGAAACTATGCTAGAACAAAAATTAAAATGCAAAATGAACTACCTATCTATTGCATATTGTCCACGGGTTGCCTCCCGTGTAGTGCTTGATTTAACGTCGCGGCACGACGCATCTTGGATCATTCATCATTTAGCTCAAGAGCCTCCCGATCACGATCCGAATACACACCAAAGTAGTGTTTTGCCCTTTGCCTATTTACTAAGAACGTAGGGTCAGTCTCACATTTAAGTTCAACAGCCCCATGTTGTGTCATTCTTACCACTTCGAAAGGACCACTCCATTTAGACCTTAGTTTTCCGGGGAATAACCTCAATCTAGAGTTAAAGAGTAGTACCATTTCTCCCGGAGTGAAAGTACGAGTAACTATGTGTTTGTCATGCCACTTTTTCATTCTTTCTTTGTAAAGCTTGGCATTCTCATGCGTGTAGAGCCTAAACTTCTCAAGTTCATGCAATTGATTCATTCTCTTTCGACCGGCCAGCTCGGGGTCCAAGTTCAACCTCTTCATCGCTCAATAAGCTTGGTGTTCTAATTCTATCGGAAGATGACATGTTTTACCAAACAGTATGTGATAGGGAGAAGTCCCTATGGGTGTCTTATAAGCAGTCCTATATGCCCACAACACATCATCTAACTTCTCGGACCAATCTTTCCTCTGCGCATTCACCGTTTTCTATAAAATTTGCTTCACTTCCCTATTCGAAACTTCCACTTGGCCACTCGTTTGAGGATGGTAAGCTGTAGCAACCTTATGCCGAATACCATACTTAGCAAGAAGATTTTTAAGTAGATGGTTAATGAAATGCTTACCTCCATCACTTATGATTGCTCTTGGAGTGCCAAAGCGAGTGAAGATGTGCTTCTTGATAAACTTGATCACCACCCTTGAATCATTCGAAGGAAGAGCGAACCTCCACCCATTTACACACATAATCCACAGCCACAAGAATGTATTGGTTTCCACTAGATGGCCGGAAGGGACCCATAAAGTCAATACCCCACACATAAAAAAATTCCACCTCCAAAATTTTACTTAGCGGTATCTAATGTCTTCTTGAAATAGTACCCAACCTTTGGCATTTATCACAACCCTTCACAAAAGCAATAGAATGTTTAAATAACGAGGGCCAAAAGACACTAGAGTGCAGTACCTTATGCGTCGTGCGCTCTCCTCCATGGTGACCTCCATATGGGTTAGCATGACAACTTTCGAGCACTTTTTGAACCTCATACTCCGGAATGCATCTTCTCACTACCCGGTCCACACCTTGCTTGAATAAGAACGGTTCATCCCAGATATAGAACTTAGCATCATGATTGAGCTTATTCTTTTGTTGGGTGGTTGCACCCGGAGGGTAATCTCCACTTACTATCAGATTCACAATGTCCGCATATCATGGCACTTGAGAGATATCTAATGCCATCTATTGTTCATCCGGAAACTCTTCCCGGATTTGCTCACCTTCATTCACGTGGGAAAAATCCTCCAACCTAGACAAGTGATCAACTATTTGATTTTCAGTACCTTTACTATTTTTAATCTCAAGGTCAAATTCTTGGAGAAGCAATATCCATCGAATCAGCCTTGGTTTAGCATTCTTCTTATTGAATAGGTACAGTTGCATGGTCAGTAAAAACAATAACTTTAGTACCTACCAAATACGATCTGAACTTGTCAAAGGCGAACACTAGAGCTAGCATCTCCTTCTCAGTCATTATGTAGTTAGCTTGTGTAGAGTCCAGGGTCTTGCTTGCATAATAGATCGAGTGGAACACCTTTCCTTTTCTTTGTCCCAACACTGCACCCACTGCTACGTCGCTTGCATCACACATGAGTTCAAATGGTAATTCTCAATCAGGAGAAATTAAGATGGGAGCCTCAATTAAGTTCCTCTTCAACATTTCAAAAGCTTTCAAGCACATCTCATCAAAGTCAAACTTCACCTACTTCTCCAAAAGACTACACATAGGTCTTGCAATCTTGGAAAAATCCTTGATGAATCGCCGGTAAAAACTTGCATGACCAAGAAAACTACGCACCCCTTTTACAGAAATAAGAGGGGGCAATTTCTCAATAACTTCTACCTTTGCTTTATCAACCTCTAAACCGGACTTCGACACCTTGGGACCAAACACTATCCCCTCTCTAACCAAAAAATGACACTTTTCCCAATTTAGCACTAAGTTAGTGTCCTCACATCTAGTAAGTACTTTATCAAGACTCCGAAGACATACCTCAAACGAGTTACCAAAGACGGAGAAATCATCCATGAACACCTCTACAAAGTCTTCCACCATATCATGAAAAATGTCCATCATACACCTTTGAAAAATTGTCGGTACATTGCAAAGTCCGAAATGGCATGCGTTTGAAAACATAGGTATCATAAGGACAAGTGAAGGTGGTATTTTCCTGATCCTCAAGGCAATTAAGATATGATTGTATCTGTAATACCCATAGTACTCATGCCCTGCTTGTCGGTCAAGCATCTGATCAATGAAGGGAACCGAGTAGTGATCTTTCTGGGTGGTATCATTAAGTTTTCTGTAATTCATAAAAATTCTCCAACCGGTCACTGTTCTAGTAGGAATCAACTCATTCTTTTCGTTCCTTACCATTGTCATACCTCCCTTCTTGGGAACACACTGCACCGGACTTACCCACTTACTATCAGAAATCGGGTACACAATTCCAGCATCTAGCCAATTTATTACCTCTTTTCTCACCACTTCTTTCATCACATGATTTAGTCTACGTTGATGTTGTGCACTTGGTTTGTGATCATCTTCCATGTAGATTATGTGCATACATAACGCCGGACTAATCCAATGAATATCAGCCATCTGCCATCCAATTGCCTTCTTTCTCCGCTTTAGGATCTTCAATGTCGCATCAACCTGGATTTCAGACAACTCTGCAGAAAGTATAACAGGCAAAGTTTCATTAGCACCCAAAAATGCATACCTTAGGTGAGCAGGCAGAGTTTTTAACTCCATCTTGGGAGCTTCTTCTATTGAAGGCTTTGGTGGAGGTCCTAACTCACGATCTAATTACTCGACTCTACGCTTGTTAGTCTCCATAAGTGCCAGATTCAAACATGTTTGTATCTCTAGGGCCTCTGTATCTCCATCCACCTCATGACCCACTAACACTCTTTCTAATGGATCTTCGGGCATAACTGACTGCGACTCTACTAGGTGGTCTACAACCGTAATAGCAGACAATTAATCATAGCTAGAAGGCAATTTTAAAGTGTGATAAACATCAAACACTTCAACCTTATCATGTGCCCTCATGGTTAATTGTCCGGCTGCTACATCAATCAATGCCCTCCCCGTGGCCAAGAACGGACGTCCCAAGATGAATAAAACTTCCAAATCGGATTCAAAGTCTAAGACAACAAAATCTACCGAGAAAATTAGGGAACACATCTTCTACTACCCCTTCTGGCCTAGCAATGGACCTATCAGCGAGTTGGAGAATAACAATGGTTCGTTTAGGACTACCCAATCCAAGTTTTCTATACAATGATAAGGGCATAAGATTTATACTCGCCCCCAAATCACACAACCCTCGGGCATGAACACTTTTGGCCAATTGTAATCTGCACTGTAATACTACTCGGATCTTTTAACTTTTTAGGCAGTCTATTTTGGATTCTGGAGCTGCACTCCTCAGTAAGTGCCACAGTTTCATACTCCGTGTGCCTCCTCTTGTTAGCCATTACCTCCTTCACGTATTTAGCATACTTCGGGATACCCTAAAAAATGTCAACCAAAGGCAGCTTAATGTGAACCTATTTAAGGAGAGAGAGAAACTTACCGAAGCATTCATCCTCATTCTGCTTTCTGAGCCTTTGTGGAAACGGAGATGGTAGTTTCTTTTGAGGAACGGGTGCCTCAACATTGGATCTCTTCACTACCTCTTCCACTTTCTTTTCTTTAGTACCTGCATTAGTATCTCTCTTCTTTGGAGCGAGTTTCTCTAATTGTAACCCACTTCTAGTACTCACCGCATTTAGTTGCTTGGGATTAGGTTCAGTATCACCGGGCAGCCTACCTTGGGGACGCAAGTTCAGAGAATTGGCTACTTGCGCAACTTGTTTCTCTAAACTCATTTGGGACATTTGGATGTTATTGATGTTCTCATCCTACTTATCTATCCTAGCATTGAGTTTTGTCCCTATTTCAGCCATGAACTTTTGGAGTAGCTCCTCATTTGTTATCCCCTCTTTTGGTGCATTAGGATTTGCGCCTTGGTTAGGAGTTTGGTATTGTTGCCCAGCCCCTTGAGAACGGTATTGATTAGCCCTTTGCGCCTGATTTTGGTTTTGATTCCCACCCCATGAGAAGTTAGGATGGTTCCTCCAACTAGATTTATAGGTATTACCATAATTTTGTTGACCTACACCCCTTTGAGCATTACCCACATAGTTTACGAAATCCGGGTTTGCCTCACATTGTTCGGTTTCATGAGCTCCACTACCATATACCCCACACCAATTGGATGCCTGTTGTACCATGTTAACCGGTGCTTAGTTTAAGGACATTTGTTTGAAATGCATGGCTATATTATGTTGCATTGCATCCAGTTTGGCATTTATGGCGGTGGCTTGATCTACATCTAAGATTATCGCGGCCCTTTGGGTTGTGGTTTTAGGCATTTCCCCCTCATACCCTGGGTTTCCTTCTGAGAGTCTATCGATGAGGTCGAATAACTCTTCACATGTTTTTGCTAGGGATTGTCCACCTGCTGCACTATTAAGAAGAACACGAGTCTTATAATCTAAACCCTCAAAGAAAATGTGAGCAAGTACCTCATTAGTTTGCATGTGATGAGGGCGGGCATTCAACATTTGTTTAAAATGAGCCAATGCTTGGTACATTTCCTCCCCCGGGTTTTGCTTAATGCTTAATATCTCACTTCTCAACCATACAGTTTTCTTGGATGGAAAGAATCGACTCAAGAACTTCTTTGCTAGATAATCCCAAGTAGTGATGGAGTTTGGTGGCTCAGAATCTAACTAATGCCTTGCGGCTCCTAACAATGAGTATGGGAACATCGTCAGTCTCACATAGTCTGATGAGACTCCAGTTGGGATGTATGTATCACTAATATCTATAAAGTTCCTAAGGTGGATTTGGGGATCCTCGTGGGGGAGACCGGTGAATTGCCCACTAGCGTGGATGAGTTGTACCACGCCCTGTTTTGGTTCAAATCTATCCCCCGGTGGAGGTTTCCTAATGCTAAATGTCACATTGGTTGTGAGTGGGACTGCCACATCACGAACGGGTCTTGCTGGTACGACATGGGGTACCTCTAGGTTATTCAATTTCTCTTGGTTGTTCACATTATCTTGGTTATTCTCCTCATTGTCGCCCTGAAGACCTAATCCCAATTTCTGCTTTGGCATAAGGCTCTTTCGGGTTCGCTGTCTGGTTCGACAAGTTCTCCTTTCCGAGCCAGACTTGAGAGTTCACTGCCTGCAATAAACAAGCTAAGATCAAGTAATTAACACCTGAATATTCTAATTGTAGACTTAAGAAGATCGAATATAAATCAATTTCTAAGTCCCAGGCAGCGACGCCAAAAACTTGTTGCTCCCCAGTATACACGCAAGTGTACGTGGTCGCTCAAGTAATATAGATTCTTAAGGAAATGAGTTATCGTTCCCAAGGGACTTATGATCAACTTATATCTCACACTTAACTCTACAAATAAAGTAAAAGTAAGCGTTTTCAGAAATTGTAATGATTGTTAACTACTACTAATTATGCACTAAATAAAAGTAGCTAATTGAACGACTTTAAGATGATGTTTCAAACAAGTAAAAGACAATTCCAGAGCTGCAGCATGCAATGAATCTCATGTATCATATTATCGGCTTAGAGCTAATTTTAGTTGTCAAGTTACTGATTTACAAGGTTAATTATATGAGTCGGTTTACACACCTCTAGTCGCCTACCTCAGTTAGTTGTCTAACTATATCATTGAGCGGGAATAAACAGACTAACTGGCGAGCATTTATATTTTATTCTGTTTCGTAACCAAGCGAATTGTTCGTCCGGGCGTCACTCCTAAACACAAATCACCTCAACTTAATGGGTCGATCAAGCTCTCTATATTCTCTGGTCTATCTAATCCCTCGTCTCTCGATTTTAAGAATAGACAATAGATTTATTTTATGGTGCGCAAGCATAAAATACTAAAACTAGAATATAGAAGTAACTTATAATGACAACCAAGAATTAATTCATAAACCTTAAATATTCAACATTCGATACGTAGCTACAGCCCCAGAACTAGGGCGTTTAGCCACTCATGCTATTAGAAAACCACAAAATATAATTGTTCATGCGATATCCGGAAAATAGAAGAGTTAGAAGATCAAAACATATTACAAATGATGAAACCTTCTCTTGCACACCAAAATAATGTCGAACCCTAATAATGTATCCCAAGGGGTCTATTTATAAGAGTTGGAAAATTGGAGACAATTCTACTTCAACTAGGAATCTTATTTAATCATATTTATGCTAGAAAAGTCCACAAAAGGGAGGGGCTTCGCGTCTCCCATCGCGCCCAGTGTGGTGCTCTAACGATTCCACCTTGGCGCACCGCGCCTAGCAGAGCGCCATACAGGCGCCTCAGAAGTGCAGGTGTTGGCGCGTCGCGCCTCTCAGTGCGCCTGAGGAGGGACTCTGAAGTGTGGCCCTTGGCGCGTCACACCTAGCAGTACGCCACAAAATCCTCTCTGAAGTTCCACCAGTGGCGCGCTGCGTCAACCAGTGCGCCAGCCACTGGTGGTTTTTGCCTTAGCCATTTCTTGCGTGTCTTTGCTCCTTCTTTCTTTGTTCCAACTCGAATCCCCTCAAGAGTTCCTAAAACAACTAATCACATGTGTGAGTGTGCAATCATCACAAGTTACACAAAAATCAAGCTAATAACTAAAGATCATTCTTTAATACAATCAATTCATGGGCAAATATTGACAACTTAGGCATATAAATATGCCTAAGATCAATTATGATTCTTGAGAATGTGAAAAGATTATGAAATAGAAAGTCAAGTGGTATTAATACACACAATGATAAAAATTACGCCTAAAAATGATAGACACCCACATTTAAATGATATACTCACTCTATCCATAACTACTTGTCCACTTTTAAATTGGCACACCTATTAAGAAAACAATAGTTGATAGAGTGAATTTACCATTTTATCCCTATTAATTATGAAGTGGATGAATTAAAAACTTAGGATTTTCAAGAAGTTCTACATTTTTCAAAGTAATAAATTGAGGATAAAATAGAGAAAAATATTTTGTCCTTTCTTGATTTGTCAAAATGGACAAGTAATTAGGGACAACTAAAAAAGAAAATGTGGACAAGTAATTAGGGACAGAGGGAGTATTTACAACAATTATCTAATACTTTCGTTTCTTATATATAATCTTTGGCAATTGATATAGAAATGAAAAGTTTCTCTCATTGCTTTTGATGATAACATTATATATAATTATGTTTCCAACTCTTCATTCTCCTATTTTATTTTATTTTATTATAACAATAAGTGAACATTATGGGTGTGTTTGGTATGAATGAAAACATTTTTCAATTTTCTCATGTTTAGTTGGGTTAAAAGTTTTGGAAAATGTTTTCTAAATCAACTCATTTTCCTCAAATTTAAGGAAAATGACTTCCCTTAAAAAATTAAGGAAAACATTTTCCAAAACTCTCCTCCGACTTCAAATTACAATTTTTTTTTATTGAAAAAATCAATTTATTTTGTCCCTACCCTCAAACCACCCCCCTCCCCCAAAAAAAATAATTAAATCTTGTTTTTAAAAATATTTTTAACTTCAAATTTTTTTATTTTTTTACCCCACCCTCACCCTTACCCCCCCCCCTCCCCCCAAAAAAAATTAAAAGTTATTTTTAAAAGATATTTCCAATTTCAATTTTTTAT
>JAJONZ010034555.1:0-11294 GCA_029582445.1 Solanum paucissectum | reverse complement strand
GCGTGTCGTACTCAAGATTGAAGTCTGAATAGCTGTGAGCACTTGCAATATGTTAGACTTCTCTGGATTCCACTTGCCTTGAACACCACAATACCAGTTAGTCACAAAGTTACCACCTTCCAATAGACTAAGTGTAACCTTACCCTTAGGGTCCAAAAATTCGTTCAAGTCAAGTTCATAAGAATGGTAATGAATTCTTGGAGGACAATTAGGGTAGTTTCTTGGGAAAAGTATGTCGAAAAAGAAGAGGCCATGGGCGTAAGGCGTATTGGGTGGACCAACTATGACTGTTCTCATAAGATCAATCCTCTTCTCATAAGACTTGACAAGAATGGAACTGGGAAGCTTGTTCTCCAATAAAAGCCATTCTTTTTCGATTCGTTGGCGAAAGGCGCTCTCCAATCCCATGTTCTTGGAATTTCTGTCATATTTCAAGAAGTGATGATCATATGGAGCATAGTCAATAATGCTAAATTTGTTGATCTGGTTAAACCTCTGTTCGATATCGTCGATAGTTTCTTCAATTTCCCCATACATGTTGTTGTTTGCCAACAAGCAATTCAAAAGCAAGCAATTGTTTTCTTGTATATTATGTTCTCTGAAAAAACCCTCCCTGTTTAGTTGGAAGGAATTCTATTTTTCAGTATAATTCTAACAATATCAACGCCTTGCTAGGTATAATGAATATATATAGGGATTTATGTAATTATATATAAGTAATTATATACTAATATTCCTAAATCCCAACTAAGTCAGGAAAAAGAAAACGATCGATATTTAAGGTAATCATTTGAATTGAACTAAAACCTTAATGGACTATTTCAAAGAATCCCTAATGTACAAGGTTAAAAATTATTTACCCTTTTCAACTTTACTTTAAAAATTGAAACCCCTTTGGCTTTAAACAAAAATAACATCCGAACAAATGTTCTTATTTGCGAGTTATAATTCTATAAGGGGCCATTTGATTACGGTATCAGAGGACATATTATTCATGTATAAAACATTGTATCTTCGAGTTTAAAAAAAAAGTATTTAAAAGGGTAAGAATTATCTCACACATTTGAATTTAAGGACAATGCAAGTTGAAACTCCATGATTGGTCCTAGAACTCGAACAAATCTTGTTATAAAAGTTCGTTGCAGAAATTTTATTTGAAAAAATTGAATTAGAATTATAACCTGCATCAAATTGTTTCGATTGATAGGAGAATTTTGTACTCCAACGTGATAAAATTCATTTATAAAAAATTCAAACTCGAAGCACATTATAGTGAGCTTTCACATGTGATAGGTAAAGGTGATTTTACTCAAATAATTTTCTTCACATTAAAAAATGACTAAATGGAATTAGTTATCTGAAATAATGGCTGTAATTGTTTATTGTTATAATTTAAATAATAAAGAATAATGTCATAACTTATAATAATTAGTGCTATAGATGTCAATTATAAAATTTTCACGGTTTAAAAGGTGACAGTTTGCTTAATTTTTTCTCGAAAAGAAGGCTTCTCTTTTGGGCTTTCTTCGAATTTCAAAGTTGGACTTGCAAATTGAGACCAACATACTATCACTTGGGCTTGGTACTAAGCTTCTTAGGGTTTGGCAAGTGCACAAATAGCCCATTTGAAGATCATTAGTTAAGTTTTAATCGAAGTTTATAAATTTTTATAACTTTTATCTCTTCAAAAGTTAACTTCAAACCAACGGGTTCAAAATATGAAGTTATATTTCTCAAAACATAACTTTAGTTAAAATGATTAAAACTTGCCATATTGTTTGTGCGAGTAAATTTCAGACATTTTGTCCTTCCAATAAAATTAATATCAAATTCTTTAGTAAAATTAGGAAAAGTTTGTTTAGATGGCTGGTTTTTGGACCACTTGTTAATATTATTTTGTCATCATTTAAAATGCAATTAAAGAGAAATAACAACTTTATATGGTTCATGATTTGACCCCATTTGTTTCATGGGCCAAATTTCAAATTTAACAATTTTTAGTTTTTGCCTTTTAAGATTTGTCAATTGTGCAAATAGAGTCGAAAGTTCAACCACCAATTTTCAAGGTTATTAAATTAATCTAATTTCAGCCATGAATCGCGTACTTAGATTGAGATATATTAATGAACTAGGTGGGCCCTAATTCGACCACCCAAAGACCACTTCTAACCTAAATCTCAAGTAAAAAATTGATCTTGAAATTTTGACCATGCTTTGCTTCATGAACCAAACTTAAGTTTAATAACTTTTGACCTTTGATCTGTAGAATTTGTTGAGGAAGTAAGCGAGATTCAAAAGTTCAACATTATCAATTTCTTAATATCTAGTATTTAATCTATATATATCACAAAATTTATGAAAAGAAAAATCTATAACTATTTGATAATGAACTTAATTATAATATAGTACTCTGTCTATTTATTTTTAATTGTCATATTTGAAATTGACACATCTATCAAAACTAACAATTGACACACACACACACACACACATACATATATATATATATATATATACTAGTTCACGGCACGTGCGTTGCACGTGTGTATCGTATATATAGTATACGATGTTGTAAAATAGAATTAATATTACTAAATTAAAGCTTTTTAGTAATTAATTATAATTTAAAGAACATAGGACAGTGCTTTTAAATGATTAATACAGATTGTCATAGAGTTACTTGTATTTTGAGATCAAAATGACCAGATATTATTGAAACATTTCAAAATATATTCAAGGTTTAAATATGGGGAGAAAGTGACATTTCTTTAGTAGTAATATTATTTACTTCACCCAATTTTGTAAACAAATCTAACCAACAAAATTTTAAAAAAATATCAATACAAAAAATGTCACCAATAGTCTTTCCTCTTGAGGTTATGAACATAAATGATGGACACCATTTAAGTATAATTTTTCTCTTAAATATTCATACTTGAAATTTAGTATGTGCATGACACTAATAAGGATTACCATAAATATTTCAATATTTTATCTTTATACGTAATCTATCTTTTACCAATTAATATTTGAGTAAGACTATCATAGAGAGGTAATTCTACAAAAAAAAGGTACTTTATTGTTATAACGAATGATGGTTAAATTGAGGTTTGACTGTATGTCAAATATTTAGCTTGACCAATTCTTTGTTTTAGATATACATATATATTTCAGTAGCATAATTTAATTTTAATATATGAACAATATCACCTATGGTGAAAAATATTTCATTTCTTTAAGTTTCTACAACTTATCTTTGTAGAATATTAGTATTCTCTTTTTTCATGTCCATGCATATCATATAGTTATTGTCTAATGAAAGTATCTAGTATCTTATAGAAGTTTTATCATGCTATGAAATATTAAACTTTTTCAATAAAAAAATTAATAGATGAATAAAATTTGAAGTATTGTTTATAGAATCTTTAGTTTGATTTAAGATTATTTTATGATCAATCATTATTTTCTTTATCTATTTTTATATAGCTAACAAGGCGTTTATCTTGTGAACATAAAATTTTCTCAAATTAAAATGAATACAACATAATAGGAAAAAATAATATGGAACGATACATAGCCAATGAAGAAGGAAGACAAAAATATATGTTCATGTTATATTCACTATAGTGTTCCATTTGATTAAAATCTCTTGTCACCAACACTTTACTTTCTTCGTTCATTTTTACTTAGATATATATTAAAAAGTAATTATTATCATGTCTATATTATCATATTATAAGTAAAAATGAAAATTTATTTTTGAAATAGTGGATTTAACATCAAAACTAATGATTCAATGGACTACGTTGATGGCCGTTGTTTTAGCAAATTCAGAAAGAAACTGCTTCATTTGAGGGTAAATAAATAAAAAAATAAAAAACCAAAGAAGAAATATCTTACCCAAATCATGTGACTTTATTCATATTTATTTATTATTATTGTCTTTCCCACAACTTTTCGTCACTGTTAACTCATGGAAATCGTAAGAAAAATACGAGTGTGAATTTATGAATGATTTGCTACAATTTGTTCACCAACTCTTTCTTATGTGGTACCTCGAATTTCGTTGAATTTTGAACTTAATCAACTGTTGCAAATAACCCTAAGATTTTTTAAGAAGAAGAAGAGTAAAAAACTTTAAAAAATCGTAGTTTAAAAGTGAGAGGAAACCCTCTATTTATAGCTAATAATTAGTAGTATTAATAGGTGTTAATTGTTCCTTATCAGAAAAGTTACAACCGTTCGAAAAAATCATTGTTCATCAGAAAAATCACAACCTTTTGCAAAAGTCACAACTCATCGGAAAAGGCACAACCCTTCGGAAAAGTCACAACTCATCGAAAATGTCAAAATCCGACAAAAAAATCGCAACTCCTTGAAAAATTCACATCTCTTCGAGAAAATCACAACCCTTTAATATGAAAGGGTATCTACTTACAAATAATTAAATTAATAAATAAAATAAATTGAGTATTTCTAATTGGGGGTATTATAGTAATTCAATATTCAGTTTAGGAGTTTATGCTTTTAAGATAGTATAGAAGATATATATGTCTTATTATATTTCGATTGTCACACTATTTTGTTATTGTTATTATTTCTTTAATTCTTATAGACTTTACACTCTCTTTTTTTGAGTTAGATTCACTTAAATTGAAGATCTTTTAAAAATAATCTTTCTACCCGTAGAAGGTAGATAGCGATAAAGTCTACACATATTAGGAAATTTGTAGAAGGAGAGGTTCAAGGTCGGTTTAATTGGATAAAGCGCTGTTAAATTTAGTTTGACCACCTAGCTAGTAAGTATAATGACAATTGACAAACCGACACAACCGTTATTCATGCCATAAAGAATTGAGTGCCTTTTTGGAATTACTTGTCCATTTTCCTATAACCTAGTTATAGTTTGTCTTAATTACAATTCGCTGCATATTTTTAGCTATAATTATGCAGCTCATCTTTTAATTTTATATAATTCGCACGTTTGTATGGTTCAAAATTTGTATAACTTCTACATAGTTCAGAATTTGTATAATATAATTTGTATAACTGTTTACACTTCTGCTGTTTGTAATTGTATAAATTCATTATTTCGAGTTTATATAAAAATAAGTCAATTATACAAATGTATCCGCAAATTATACAAATCCGTGAATTATACAAACGAGACAGCTTAAACTGTAGCTACAACCCGTAAATATGCAAACTATAGCTATGAAGCATAAGTAAGTTTATTATAGTGGCTATTTGCGAAAGTCCTCCCTCTCCCTTTTTTTTTATGTATTATGCCCTCAATTAAATATTTTGAAAAATGTAGAACTTTTTGAAAATAATTCACACTTCATAATTAATAGGGGTAAAATAGTAAACTCACTATGTCAATCATTATTTTCTTCATATGTATGTTACTATTCAAAAATGGACAAGTAATTAAAGGACACACAGAATAACTGTTATATACTGGTAGAGTAGTTATTTGGGTGTTGTTTCCTAGTAGATTGTCTACTTACTAGTAACAAAAATATGATTGGATGCTATACATGTGTCTTAATTACCTCACTCACCCCTTTGAAAAAGTTGTTCAACGATAGTTGGTGTCGTGCAAGGACAAATTTAATCTTCTTGCTTTACTTGTTTTTAGAAATTGGTCGGCAAGTTTAAGATAATGATAATAGTAAGTAGATAATGTTCACCAATTTTATTAGTACTAATTATGTTCACACTTAACTCACAACGTTAAAAAAAAAAAAAAAACTCACAACGTTATCAATCAGAATTGTGGTGGTGCAAAAAATAATTTTTTAAAATTTTTTAATTAGAGATCTCGAATTTAAATTTCTCAAATATAAATTTGTCTTTGTTAAAGAGTGTTTTATCCCTTATGTCAGACTTTTCGACATGAATACAGAAACAGAACCGTGGGCAAGGGATATAGGGTGCATTATTAAATATCTACATATTTTAAAGAGTAACATTTTATTAAGACTTGAGACTTAAAAGAGAATGTTTGGTCAAGCGCTTAGAAATGACTTGTTTTGATAAATTTATTTTTTTTGATTGATAAATAGTTTGTGTTTGGTTAATTCATTTTAAAGTATTCTTGAATGCTTGTAATTAAAAAAATTGTGTTAGACTAATATTTTAAAAAAAGTATATTTGAGTATCAAATTATAGAATAGGATAAATATTAATAAACATTTATTATTAAAGTTATTTTATCTAGAGAAATTATTTTTAAAATCAATTATGAAAGAAATTAATTAAAGTTTCAATTTTTATTTTATTAAGAAAAGTATATATTAAAATTTTCAATCAATACAGTACGTGGATAAATCAGAGGGAATATTAAATATTAATATAATATTAACATGATAATTTAATTGTATTAAAAATATGAAAGAAAAAATTATATAAAATGCATGATTACATAATCAAAAGGTTATGAGTTGCTATACGTATTAATTAAATAGGTTGTTTCATAATTAAAGGTAGAGATATTTCTCCTTATAATTATGAATTAAAAATGCATGATAATTTTATTTTTTTTAAGAAGCAGAAATTTTCAACTTTCATAAATATGGCTTGTGTTGCTCCTCAAAAAGCACTTCTCTTTATTGGCAAACAAACAAACTTTTATAGTATATCAAAAGCAAATAATGAAAGATAAAAGGGAAAAAACAATCTCTAAGAATAATTACATAAATTTGTATTAGTTGTTCTACCTACCAACGCTGTTGAATATGTAGCAATAGGGAACATTAAAGATCCTTCTATCGTGTATTTAACTCTCTAATTGATTGAGACATTATATGGATCTACACTTGATGATTTCACTTTAATTCCCGTTATTATTGTTAGAGTGGGTTAAAATCCCACGTTTGGTCTGCTTATATGAGTTTGGACAATCTTTCCTCATGAGCTAGCTTTTTTGGAGTTGATTTAGGCCCAATGTAACATCTTTATATGATATCAGAATCCGTTCATCCCCGTTTGAGCATATCCATGCTCCAGTTAGGCGTGAACGTGAAGAAGGGTCCCACATTTACTGATAAATTGTCTGGTTATCCACTTATATGGACTTGGATAGTGTTGTGCAAACATATTTTTTATACCACTAAACATGACAACTTGACAAATTTACAATTATCGTAAGTTCTTTTGTATTGTCAAACATCCTTAATTAAGCAACACATAGGCCATATCCAAAGATTAATGCACTAAAAAATAAAAGTTACATTAGAAATGCCATTGTCCTCTTCAATCCAAGGAAGATTGATGATCAATTTGCCATCTTGTGAAGACCACACAAACTCAACTTCAGTACCATTCAAGTAACACTTGTTAGGCAACACATTTGTGTATGCTAAGAAACTACCACCACCTTTAACTTCAACTTTTGCACTTGCATAATTAGCACCATCACCATTATATTGAACTCCTTGTATGGCTCCTCCACTATTGAACATGTTGGTGAGTCCAATTGGAGCAAATTTAGCAATGGGGCTGAGCTGTTTTATCGGTACAAAGCTAAAAATCTCGAAAGTAGATGGTTCAAGGGACATTGGAATTGTGTCTGACGTAGCCTTTGTTAAGAACAATTCCTCAGCTTGGTTGAGATATACAACATATTCCTCTGCTTTGCCCATTTCAGATGCTTCGATAAGTTGGTCCCATTCGATGTCATTCACATGGACTGATCCTTTCATTGACTTGTAGAAATTTGAGTATCCCTTGATTCTTTTTTCCTTTGGATCCCACCCTGCTCCTTGGCAATTGAATGCACCAATGACTCCTCCATACTATGCACAAGAAGAAGAAAATCGTAAATTATTGCACAAAAATAGTAAGCGATTCTAAATCACATTCAAGTATTTAGAAGCAACTGTGTGTTGGCATACCTTGTTGAAATTCCAAATCTTGAGTATGGTTTTTCCATCAAAGAGTGGATTCTTGAAGATGCAGTCTCTAGTGGGGAGTGCAAAATATTGGCACTTGGGAATGGTGCCATCAGGGTAAACTAGCTTCGTTAAAAGATCGAAATCATGGCCACCCAAGGAGTCACTCACATAAACAGGTCCTCCACAGATTGCCCTGGAGCCAGCATGGAACTTAGCACAGACATGGTCAGATTGGAACATGTCCCAGTCTGGTTGAATAATCTGACCCATCCACATACTGTTGTAGGCACAATGAATCATATGAACACCTTGTAGCCAGTACGCTCCATTCGGGTCGCCATTTGGATCTTGGAACCAAAAATCATCCCCTATAATAACAACAAAAACATTACTAGAATCTACATAAAAGGACAATCTGGTGCACTAAGCTCCCGCTATGCACAGGTCCGGGGAAGGGCCGGACCTCAAGGGTCTGTTGTACGCAGTCTTACCCTACATTTCTGCAAGAGGCTACTTCCACAACTCGACCCCCTGACCTCCAACAACTTTACTAGTGTCTACATATCCTGATAAATTTACATTATGAAAAAAACTAAGAAATTCTTACCAACTCTTCCAATAGAAATTTGCTTTGTTCCTAGGAGGAAGAAGTCATTACATTGTTGCATACTGGATATGAGTCCAGTACCATTGAAGTTCTTTGCTAGGGATTTCGATAGCCCATCGTAATATTTCTTTGCAAGCTCAACTCGACCACCATATTCCTCGCTAACATATTCCAGTGTCTGCAAGAAAAAATCCCAATTCAAAATCTGCTTATAAAGTAAAATGAAGACAACAAACCACTTGCTGAAACTAAATTGGAAACGTACATGGATAACGTCGACCTTAACTCCTGTAATTCCCACTTCAGAGAGGTAAGAATGCATTGAATCATAAAAATCATCAGCTTGATCAGGATGAACAAGTCCAATGCCACCTTCTACTATTTTGATCACTGCAAGATCATCCATTGTCCCATCAAGGCCCTGAGAAAGTTTGCACGCGATGATCTTGGAATTCAGGTGGGTAGTTCCAGGCCTTACACCACCCCAAGCACCACACAAGGCATGCCATACATAAATATCATCCAGGCCTTTGAAATGTGTCCTCAAATCCCTGGTAAACGCTTTCATCCCCGAGTCCTCGGAGTTAAATTCCAGTTCTTCACCATCCTTGCACATAGGCTGAAGAGAGTTTTCTTGTTCCCCACCAAACATTTCATCCAACTCCTTCTTCAGTTTTTCAATCTTTATTTCAAACAACGACAAGTCAGTAACTCCAGACTGAATCGCCTTGTCGCGAGCCTTTTCTGCATGCTCAATATGAATTGCCTTAGAGATTAGTATCTTTGGCTTATTGGGGTCAAAAAGTGGAGGATTTGGTCCTAACAAAGCTCCACCTTTGTACTTCCTGAATTTCTCACCTTCATCAAGCCTATGAAGCCTGGCAGTCATTTGAGTTCCACCAAGAACCAAATTTTTCGCATCCTCATGAGGTTCTTGATGATCAAAATTGATACTTTGCCAGCCATCATCAATAATAAGGAATCGCGGCGATACCCCACCTTGGGAAAACTCCTTCACTCCATGCCAAACCCCTGCAGGTTCAACAGTTAAGTAAAAAGCATCCCATGTACACCAACCAAATTTATCCACAAGGGATGGAACTGATTTCTCTTCCAAGAGCTTAAAGGTATTTAGATAAACTCTAAGAGAAGTATAAGCTTCTTTCATCAGGGTGTAAGGATTATCAGACACATGAACATACACGATAGCGCCAAAGGATGATGCTTTCACTTGGCTAGAACCACTCTCAGCACAAATAAGAACATGACCATCTATGCCAGGGTGAAGTGCAGACCTGAATTTCCCTTCAATTATTGGTATAATAATCACATAAGATTTTATCTCAGGGACATCCAAGAGTACCCATTGAGTTTCCATTTGCAAATCAGAACCAGAATTTCCCACCCATTGTGTAGACCACCAAGTCTTGAACCTGAAAATGCTGAGGAAATCTCTGTCAGTGAATTTCCCTAAGGAATTCATCAAGTGATGGGATGGCTCATCTTTGGTGAATCCCAAGAATCCGCCTTTGGAAGACGTTGAATGAGCACGATGGAACAGGGGAAGTGGAGCACTGGATGTTTGGCAAATTGATGAAAAGCTTGAGAAACTAACATTGCTTGGAACTTCAAAGAGCAATGGAACTTTCTTAACAAAGAGTTTTCCATTAGATAATTCAAAAGAGTTGTCCTCTTTATGAGTTTTCATTACATTGAGAATTGAGTTAATTGGATCATTTGGTGGTGCCATGACAGGGGAAAACAGAGAAATAAAACAGAGGACACAAATGAGTAAGGAAAAAAAAGAAGAAGCAGGAATAGTATGGTTAAGTTGAATGAAATAAGAAGCAAAGAGTGCAAGTATATATAGAGGGAATTCATGCTTTGAAAGAAATAAAATTATACTCGTCCATTTCCATTTGTTTGTCTTACTATCCAAAACTCCAAAATTACTTTCTTAAAGTTCGTATTAAGTCAAAACCACACAAACAAATTAAAACTTAAGAAGTAGGTTGTTGAGGACTGCGGTCTAGGTTGTGCGGACTATTCACTTTCAATGCCTCATCCGTGGCGAATTCTCTAAAGATACATTTATATTTTAAAAATTTAATACGTATTGACATTTTTAAAGAGTCCGAGTAATACTTAACAGTTATTTCCATAAAGGGATTTCTTGAGGGTGACCACCTGTATGATCCTTCTGGTAGAACAAAGGGCCCATCTTTATTTCGTTTGTTTTGGAAATTGAAACGACAAATTTAACAGAAATGTCCTCTTGCTCTCTTGACAAAAAACTATTCAATCATTTAAGAATGAAAGAATTTCATTTTAGATGAGATAGTCATACAATTAAGTATAATAGATATTAGAGTTTTTAGGTTCATGTTTCTCCGTTATTCATTATGTTAACAATTGTAACATGATTAAAAAAATGAGGCAAACATCTAATAGGAACGTGTTGAAGACATAATTAAATAAATATTTTTTAGATAGGATAACTAAATGTTTGAATAGATAGTAGGTGGACCAACACTAGTTTGGCTGCCGTTTTTAATACGGATTGTCTTAATTTGATGGGATGTCTATTACTCTTGTTTTTCCTTAAAAGAAACAGTAAATATTTTTGTAATTTTTTTTATATATATCATACTTTTTTATTTTATGGAACACTTTAATATACATAATTAAACTGTTCATTACAGAAATAATGAAAAACACAATCAAATATTGGAAGGTGGAGTGGAGATTTGAGGAACATTTAGGAATGGAGAAAAATAAATAATTTTATT
>JAJONZ010034554.1:0-14285 GCA_029582445.1 Solanum paucissectum | reverse complement strand
GGAATTTTGTATTTAGAAGACACCTCAATGACTGGGAAATTCCAAGAGTAACAGAATTTTTTAGAAGCATTGATCAATTTAGTGGTCTGGAAATGGGGTGAGACAGATTGCAGTGGTTGGGAAACAATAAAGGGGCTTTTAAAGTAGGTGCAGTGTACAAGAAGTTGAACCATCAAAATCTGCAGCTACTCAAGTGGCCCTGGAAACATATATGGAAAGCCAAGATCCCCTACAAAGTGTCTTGCTTTGTGTGGTTATTGGCTAAAGAAGCAGTATTGACACATGAGAATTTAATGAAGAGGGGAATTACACTTTGCTCTAGATGTTTTTTCTGTGGGAAAACTGCAGAAACAGTCAATCATTTGTTTATCCAATGCGAAGTCACTGGCCAGTTGTAGAATCTGTTCCTGAGACGTAAAAGCATCTCCTAACAGAAGTAGCTGGAGAATTGTCCCTGCCACTATTTGGTGGACAAGAGGAACCTTAGAGTTTTTGAGAATAGAGAGAGTAGTATGCAACAAGTTAAACTGAATTGCATTTCGACTCTGTGTTTTTGGTGTAATCAAATTTACTCTAATGATACCGTCTCTATCATTGATGTCTTAGACTCATTATAGGGATAGGTCGGTATTATTAGAGTTTCCTTATGTAAATACGGGTTTCAGTACAACCTATGTACTGTTCTGCAGAAATAGAAACAATTACCATTTTCAAAAATAAAATAAAATACCTAGTAATAAATAAAATTTATATTTTTATATGCACATATATTTGTTGTACATTAATTTTTTTTAAGCTAAAAAGGTTTATTTTATCATTATTGTTAACTTCATTTTAAAAATTTAAAATATATCTATGTAATTATACTTGTGCAGCCAAAATGACATGGAATTACAATGTAATTATGTTATAAAAAATAAAAAGTCTTATGTTATATGTAATTACTACCCTAGTAATTACACCAAATCCAATTACGAGGTGTTCATCTCAACAAGCTTGCCCCACTTCTACCATACTTCAAAGAAAATAAGTCAAATACTCAAAACAAGTGTTTTGGAAAGACCAACCTTGTGATAGGTCTTTTCATGTCTATGCGAAGCCTAAGTTTGTTCAGTTTCACGTTGTTGAATGGAAAGAGGTATTCTTTGTTTCACTTAGGGGTTGTTTGGTATAGTGTATTAGGAGAAATAATGCATGCATTAACTCTGTGTATTAATAGTACCTTGTTTGGTACTCTTTTCAACCTATGTATAACTACTAATGCTTGCATTAATTATACACTATTGTGTATTAAAGTGTGTATTACTAATACCATGGATTTCTAGGTATTAGTAATGCAAGAGATTTAATGCGTGCATTAGCATGATTAAGACTCAATTACCCCTCAAAACCCTTTTTACATTTTTTCCACCATAATTGTGGAGGATATTTTTTTAAATTAATATTTTTATGCAATGCATGCAATTTTTAATACACCAAACAATGCATAAAAGTTATCTATGTATAATTAATGCAAGCATAACTAATACAAGCGCTACTAATGCAAGCATTACTAATATACTCTATTTAACATTATTTTTATACACTCTATCGTACGACCCCTTAGTTGCTAAGTTCATGTTTTCTTAAGTTTCTATTTGTTAAAAGAGATGTGGTTTTGATGAAGTAAGAGGAGAGCAAATTACACAAATAAAAGATATTTCTTAATAGATTTGAGTGGTACTATGCTGCAAAATAGATAAAGTCTCTTAAATGGCTGTAGTTCAGCTTCTTCGGCATAGGATATTGCATATACAAACTCCAACAACTTGCCAAACAATTATCTTTACAAGTTTCTATATTTTGGTCAAAACATATTTGCTTAACTTCAATCATTGCAGGCATAAAAAAATAGTTGACTTTCTTGCTAGATTGAAAAATATTGTAGGGAGAATGAAGCAACTTTTAAAATACTTTTGATAAGAATGGACCTTGGCCAACCCTAATTCAATCCCAAAAACCAGCTCCTGAGGTGAGGATTGACCTAGTCCATATAAGGAGCCTAAAACACCCACAACTGGTCTAAAAAATTCAATATGAGAAGATATGGCACTTGAGCTGAATTCAACCTTAAAAGTTAGGTCATGACTCAAGGATTGCCAAAGACAATATAAAGAGACCACAACCCATTTCAATCTATGTGGGACGTGACATGACTCCACACAGCCAGGATTGGACAATTAGAGGGTGATAACATAACACAAGAGTTCAATTTTGAGAAACACAAGAAATCGTCTGATGGGTCTAACACTGGTCTGCTACCATGTGAAGAAATGGATCTTATGTCTAATTCAACTCCAAAAGTTATCATGAGAGGAGGATTGCCCAAAACCATTTAAGGAGACTACAACCTAGTCTCTCAAACAAAAGGAAATGAGTTGTTTTCTTATAAGATCTTTGAGCAATCATGATGAGCTACCTTTTGGTGTTGAATTAGTCTTATGGTCCATTTGTTAATATGGTACCAGAGTAGACAAAATTCCTGTGTTCCAGTCTCACCACCTCCCATTATCAGAAAAATAATTTCCACGTGCTTGACTCATCAAATAGAATCAAACTTGCATGTGTGGGGATGTGGTGAAGGCATATACGTAAGTAAATCAAAGTATGCTCTCTTTAATAGCTTTAGCTTTTAGATGAGATGACCACCCACTTCAACATGGTATTAGAGTGAACAAAAGAATCAAGCCTGCACGTGACATGGTGTATTGAGGATGCTGTTAATAAATTAAAAAGTGTTCTCTCAACTACTTAAATTTTTTAGATGAAATGATCACACAAATTTAGTGTGGTACTAGAGCTAAACAGACCCATTCCTATTCTTAGTGTACCCAGTGCTTGCCCCCCATGTTGTGCCCTCCATGTTTCAGATGTCTAGTCTTGGTTGTGAGGGAGTGTGTTAAGTATCCCACATTGGTGGATGAAATCAAGTGTTTTCTCCTTATAAGTTCTTTACAGTCCTTACCTCATCGCTAGCTTTGAGTTGAGTTAGATAACTGCTTCCTTTTTGTTACCTTTCCTAAAGGGGTAGAAACAAGTGAGGGAGATCACTAACTTGCTTAGACATCAAACTATTTAGTGACTAGATCCTTATCTCTAGTAAGTCCTGTCAACAACATAATACCCAGTATAGTCTCACAAGTGGAGTCTAGGAGGGTGGGGTGTATACAAACCTTTACCCTACCTTTGTGGGCTAGAGAGGCTGTTCCCTATAGACCTTGGACTAAAGAAATCAATTTGCAGAATATGTTTAGAAGAACTACAAGAGTAAAAAACTATGCTGAAAATATTGAAAAAAGAGCCCCCAAGGCCTAGCTCAAGTGGCAAAAGGTGGAGGATTTGTGGCTTAGGTCGCAGGTTCAAGCCCCACACCATGCAAAGCGAAGTCTGGTATTTAGGTGGAGAAGGGTAGAGGGGCGGGCCCATCATCCACCGAATTGAGTTTAGAAGGCTGTGATTGGTCCAAAGGGCGGGTCACAGACGGATTTCTCGGTTATCAAAAAAAATATTGAAAAAAGAGATGTACTAACAATAAAGTAGTAAACTTAAAAGGAACCATAATAGTAATAAAAATTGAAGAATAAGATAATTAGCTTGCTTAATAATAGGTATGGAAAATATAAAATGCTCAATTACCTACTAATCGTCAATCCTAATCCTCGACCTCTATGCTCTATCTAGGGTCATGTCCTCGATGAGCTAAAGATGCGCTATGTTCTGTCTTATCATCTCTCTTCAATCCTTTCCATATTATATTAGCTAGGTTTGGATCAATTCCTTATTGAACCTTTCTTGGATTCATGTCTAGTATGGTTTCCCTGTATGAGTTCATTATCTTCCCTGGTGGATAAATTCTGTTGATTAAATGCTACTTTAATTGTCAGATGGACTTTTCTTATCTTGGAATTTTCTGTTCTCCCCAATCTTATTTATACTTCTATCCTTTTGTTTTACCTAGTTTCCTATTTACTTGTTTGATTTCTTTTTATTAGATCTTGGTTGCTATCAAATATAGATGGCTGTGCTCCTATGTCTTAACCAAGGCTATGCACATGTTTTCCAAGTAACATAACTTTTGTCAAGGGTGTAGCGGAGAGAAAGATCTGGAACTCAACCTTTCTTATTTGCTTTAACTGGGAGTCGTTGACTCCTTTCTGTTTAGGACCAACTTTCTATATTCAACTCTCTGTTCTTTTTTGTGTATAAAAAGAAAAGAGGATAAGAAAGTTGGCTGGTGTAATGGTTTCCTCTGTACAATCAGAGATCGGAAAGTAGAGAGGTAGCTATGTGGATTCAAAAAGGCAACAACAGCAAGTGTCTCCTCATAAGTCATATCTCTGAGCCATTTCACACATGCAATTGTTACCTCAACCATGGTTGCTCACTCTTACCTTCCTGCATTTACACTCTAGTCCTTATGCTTTACGGAATTGGAAGTGTTTCTTGATTCTTTTCACTTTCAATTTTATCCTTTAAATTGGTTGAGATTGAGTTAGTCGAGGCTGGAATAAGAGTTAGTTGACCCTTGGAGAGGTTGAGAATAAGAGTTCAGATTGCATCTATATTTGCTTCAACTTTGAGGAACAACCGTAGGCCATAGCAAAGTTTTAGAGATTTTATGCCCATTAGTGTGAAAGTCTCCAAGTAATGGAAAAATGTCGGTTCCTCACTATGGGAACTTTGCTGAGATACGGGAATTGATGATGAAACTTTTGTAATCCTATTTGCCACCTGTTTCTCATGGCATGTCAACAATTGTTTTGGCTATTGATTTTTCTTGCTGCTGATAATATTGTGTGGTTAGGGTGTTTGCTATTCTCTTCTGGACCTTGGTGGCTATATGCACGATGAAATGAATTCACCAACAAAACACCTGCGGTATGGCTATAAGTTCATTAATGAACCCCCTCAGTTTTCAATTGAACTTTATCCTATATGCTTGTTACTTAATCACCAAAAAAAATTTCTCAAATTCTCGGTAAAATAGTATGTCTTTTCATTGACTAACATCCCTTCTTCAACTGCAGTATTAATGTGGCTGAAATCATTTGTGCTTGGATCAAGAATCTGTCTCCTAATTGCTCTGGTGTGGCGTTGATGTCAATGGGAGTTAATATTTTAGCAAAGATGTTAAAATGGTAAACCTTTTTGTCTATCAAGTTATTAACTTTAACTGTGTTTACTTCTCTGGCTCCTTTTCAATGCTACTGAATTGGAAATTTTGAAGAGAATCCTACTATATCACGTTTACATTACCTGCCTTTAGGTTTATGTTCTGTTGGGTTATTGAATGAGCATTATGTGGTCAGAGGAAATTTAAATAGCTATTGAGTTGTGTTTATCTCCCTGTTGGATATATAACGGAATCTACCATGAGAGACATTATTATTATTTTGTCGTTTAGTTTTCTAGTTAGGTTTTCTAATTCTTCAACTTTGCTTACTGCAGCTCACCATATCATGTTTCAAGATTGATAGTCCATGCAAATATCTTTGATGTTGCTTTTAAGACGAATCCCTTCAAAGTTGACTCCAATGGCTTATCGAGGTCAGATGGATCCACCTTTCTCCTACTTCATATGGAATTTCCGTCCTACTAAATGTTTATGAATTTTGTGGGCACAATCTGGTGTATTTGTCAGGTTTACTTGTGATTGGTTAACTGTAACGTTTTGCGTACAATCTGATTACAATTGTGCTAGTGGCTTTTGACTGCTATAAACAACTATGACCATAACCTTTTGAGTAATAATGTACTATGAATTGATTTCTACATTGCTGTCCTTTGAGCTTTCCCTTCATGCACTCTATCTGTTGATCCACTCCTGGACCCTGAATGGGTTGATTATATATGGCAAGGCTTGCAAAGCCAAACCCTTTCACCCATGATGCACAAGGCTAAATGGTGAAGGGCACTTTGAATATGGAGTTTTTCTTTTGTTATACTCGTAAATAGATTTGATCACTATAAAGTAATTTTCAATGTGGAGAGGATTCTAAAACCCAAATTCAGTCATTCTCTCTCTCAAAAGTATCAAAAAAGTTTATGTTGCAAAGGGCATGATACCTTTTATAATAAAGTAAAAGCTTCCCAACCAGAGCAAATTTGAAGACTTCAATTAGTTTCTATTTTGATTTTTGGTGATAATGGGCTTCTATCAGTATCTTCCTTTTTTTTTTTTGAAATTTTTAAAGAAAGGAAAAAAAAGGAAGATACTGTTGTCCTTTTTTTGACTTACATTTTACTTTTTGTGTTGTCTACTTTTTGTGTTACTGTTGTTTGCATTCAAAATTGAATCTTCTATCAGACATATTAGTTGTCTGCAATCTACAAAAAAACTGATGTGTAGTATACCTTGGACAACATAGTTTTGTTCTAATAGTTTGCTGTTTAGCCTGATGCTTTTAACTGCATCAAGAAACTTCTGTAATTCTTGAAAAATCAAAATTATCTGGACACCTTATTCTGTGTTTTTTGGGCTGCTTTAGTGGATCGTGGTTGCTTTCTGGTCGGTTCACGAAAATGCTTTTGATCGACTGTGAGCAGAATGATTGTCAATTGACACTTTCAGGCATGTTCTTTAGTTGTATTTATTTATTTACTTATGTTTATCAATTATGTTTGACATGTTTGTATTTTATATAAAGTTATTGGTGTTCTAATTGCTGTTATACCAAGGGTGTCCATTGCTTCTGTCGCTGAAACATAGATATATCGCTTCTTCTGTCTAACCCAATATGTTTTTGGGAGTCTCATTTTCATTGGCCATTAGTCATGACGGCCTATTTTGTTCGATTGTGCGACTAGATTCTTTATGCCGTTTTCTGTAGGGTTTATCTTACACACTATTTTTTGATCTTCAGTGCTTGACTTCACCATGCAGCTTATGGATTCTGGAATGGAAAACGATGTTGTCCTTGCACTAGTCATTTTCTCCATTCAGTATGTCCTTGTTAATCATGAATTCTGGAATTATAAAATCAAGCACACTCGGTGGAAGGTGACACTGAAGGTACTCCTCTCATTTTCTATAATTTAAACAGCTAAGCTTGCTTGAATGACGTGATATTTTCTGCTTAAAATAGGCCTGGTTGGAGATTAGGCAACCATTTTGGATACTGTTTTTGTTTGTCTCCTTTATTGAGATTCTATAGAATAGGAGGGTTACGGTCACTTAGTTGCGCGGACTCTTCACTTTTGATGCCACACCCGTCTCGGATTCTCCAAAAATACATTACTTTTGGCGAATCCGACACGCACCCGTTGGCACTTTTGAAGAGTCCGAGCAACATAGAGTCTTACGGATGGGGACGGAGCTATGTAGGACTAAGGGGGTTCATCCCAACCCCTTTTCGGCGGAAAATTGCACTATTTATATGATTAAAATTAGTTTTTTTAGGTATATATCTATGTTGCTTAGACTCTTCATTTTTGGTGTCGCACCCGTATCGACACTAGGTGTGGGATCCATACCCGATCTAGTCAATTGATTTTGGGTACTTTGTCAAAAATTGACGGTGAAATTCCGTGTAGATTCAATGAATTATGTAATCAAAACATAAACTAAGGTGAAATTAAAGGAAATGGAATACCTTGTATAGATTAATTTTTATGTCACTCTTTTTCCTTTATCTCCTTAGTCCTTCCAGTATTCTCCTTTTGATCAATATTTTCTCTTAATGTTTTCCACATAATATCTTATAATTTAGGTTTTATAACTCTAGATTTAGATATTTGAATTATTTTTAGCTGAATCCCTGGACCCGTATCCATACCTGGATCCGTATCCCCGAATCTTAAAATTTATATCATGAAGATCCGATCTCTAGATCCGCACCCGTATCAAACACGTGCCTCTGAGTTTGAGCAACATAGGTTTATGTAGTAAATGTTGGATCCCCTTCGACTTCTTCGTGTGTTTACTTCTTCATATTTTGAATCCTCTCAGTGAAAATCTTGGCTCCGCCATTGGTTATTGAAACTCCATTACAAGAATAATTTTTCACTTTGGACAAATTTGAGGAAGGTCTTGTTAATTTAATTTAATTAATTCACGCACTAAAATTGGCTGTCACTGTTTCGTTTTGGGAGTGAACGTCACTAATTTCCATAAAGAATTTTTGGAAATCATCATATAAAGAGATTTAGACCGTAGATGAAAGTACATGGAAAATATTGCGTTCCAAAGTCTAGGAAAGTTGTTTTAGCAATACTTTGTTGAATTTTATTCCAGACTAAAAAAAGTGGTTAAGTGATACATTTTAGACCTAATAAGTAATTTAATGCTTATTGAATTATACCTCAGACACATTGGATGCTACGTTGCTCAGATCCTTCAAAAATGTTATGGGGTGCGTGTTGGATCTTCCAAAGTTTATGCATTTTTGGAGGATACGACATGTGATAACATTTTTGAAGGATGTCGGATCCGATCAACAAACATTGGAGGTTTACCGTTGGAAGCTTAGCTCTGTATTGTGGATTGAACAGTGTGGTTATAATTCTTTGAGAGCATAAAGAATATTTAGTCATGTTTTAATTTGTGAACTTAGCTTACCAGCTAATCATATTTTTTTTCCTCTTATGCTCCAATATTATACAACAGATTCATTCGTCGAGCCTTTTCCCTCAAAGGCAAACGGCGCGATAAGTATATTATTTGATTGATAGAGGTGTGGATGATGCACAATTTTAGTGGTTATTGAGCTGTTGTATTTGCTAGTGTCTTGAATAGGCTGATTTTTCCGTGCACCATGGGCTAACTTCACCATACTTGGGCACAATAACTTCCTTCCATAGAGCCTTATCCTCAATGATGTATCTCCATCACATTTCAATAGAAGACTCATTTTGCACCCTAAGATTTTTGATTCCCAGACCCCCATCTTTTTTACTAAGCAACACTGTTTTCCATTTCACCAAATAGTAATCCTTCCCCTCCTTTATTCCCTTGCCACAAAAACTTCCTCCTCATCTTAATCTTATCCAGTTTTTTCACCACCTTTGCTGGGATTGGAAAAAGTGACATCACATAAGTAGGTAATGAATCAAGGACAAAATTTATCAAGATCAATCTACCCCCCATAGATAGGTAATGGATTTTCCACTTAGCTAGCTTCCTCTCAGTTTTCTCTAGAATCCCATCCCATATCTCTAGTGCTTTGTGTTTATAGCCCAGGGGAATTCCAAGATAAGGTGGTTGGTAGCTTTTTCTATTCTGCATCCTAGTATGTTGGCCAAGCTTTGAACCTGAGGAACCTCCAAAACTTGAAAAATGCTGCTCTTTCCCCTGTTAACTCTCAACCATGAAACACCCTCAAAGAGTATCAAAATTAGTCGGATAAACCTAATCTGATCCACTATTGGCTCATAAAATATAATGGTGTCATCTACATAAAATAGATGGCATATCTCTTTACCCTCTCCTATTCTGTTGTTCATCTGAAAACCTCTGATCCATCTCTTTTGGATTGCAATCCTCACCATACTGTCAAACCCCTCCATAGCTAAAATAAACAGGAAAGAGAAGAGTGGATCTCCTTGTCTCAACCCCTCTAGGCAAAATCCCAACAGGCTCACCATTCTACTTTTTTTTTGGACGTGAGTTCATACATGGAGTTTGACCAAGAGTCAAGTATTTCACTGAGCTCCTCTTACATTGTTAGATTCAGATACAATACCCTTGTTAATATGTCAGAAATATGTTAATTTGAAAATGTTGTCTGCATTCCATTCTAATGTGATTCAAACTTTCAAAGACAGAGGTATGACTAATCAATTATTTTGCTTCCTACATATAATGGCTCTCAGATGTCTGCATATCTTCTTCCTTTTCAAGGTGTCTTTATCTTCCGTTCTTAACAAATGCTGAACAATTTTAATTTTCAATTCACAAGACAGAGAATCTAACTGTTTTGATACAAACTTCCATCCATTTCACCCATTTATCTCCAAATCCCATTTGCCTTGGGATATTGAGGGAGTTCCAGTTCACATGGTCTTAAGCTTTTTTTATGTCAAGCTTACACATTATTCCAGGAATACCATTTTTCATTCTTGCATCTATGCACTCATTGGCTAATAATGCAACATCCATGTTTTGTCTTCCCTTTATGAATGCCATCTGATGGTTATTGACTAGCTTATATACCACTGTTTTGAGCTTCTCAGATAGAATTTTAGCTATGATTTTATAAATCCCCCTACCAGACTAATAGGTCTATAGTCTTTCAGCTTTGTGGCACCTGGTTTCTTTGATATTAATGCTATGAAGGTTGCATTGAAGTTTTCCTCAAAAGTTTGGTTGGTGTGAAAAAAGTTGACAGTATCTATGATGTCCTTCTTCAAGGTGTCCTAGAAAGTTTTGAAAGCTTAAAATATTTAATTGCATATATAAACAACCAAAATCTCAATAGCAATAACATATTAGCAAATATGTCAATTCAAAAACTAAAAATAGATGGTAGATACTAAAAGTCTAGAACTTGAAGGACTCAATAATTCATAAGACAAGCAATACTAAAATTAAAAGTTTCTTCTTCTTCAAGATTTTCAAATTCATAAAGTCCAAGATCCATTTCATTATATTGCTCCTCATCTTCTTCCTCAGATTCTTCACCAATTAAGGTTTGAATTTGACTTGAACTTGTAGTATGTACTCCTTTGCCCTTGTACAGTGACCTTGAACTTGAAGAACTTCCCCTTAGACCATGGATATTCTCGTGAGCTCTAACTGTCGTAGAAACAATACCCCAATCAAGATCACCTTGCTCGTATGCTAGTTCATCTTCTTTTTGATCTTCCAGACATCCATCTAACCATTCATCTGCTTTATCAAGATTATCCAATGCAATTGCATCAATGATATCACGAGCATCTGTTTCAATGTTCTATTGTACTTAATGTACACTAGATAATTGAAACACGATATCGCAACCTATTCCTCTTTTTGGAATGAATCTACGCATAAGTTGTATGAGATAAATTAATAGATACTAATAATAATATATATAGATTAGATGGATTAGGTTCTGTTTTAGTACTGCCAGGTTCTCAGTTTTGATTAATGGTTCTAAGGAGGTGAATACTAGATTGGGAATCACACATCTGCAATATTGTCATGACTCAAAGTACACCCTAAACGTGACATGGCAAATAGAACCCCGAGAGGCCCTAAACAAGCCACTTGACATAAGCATGATGTAATGAATATACAATTTAAGAGATATAACAATATAAGTCTCATATCATAAGATGACATAAACGATACTAATAGAGTACATAAGAAATACGCGGAATACTACTAAGTATGACACAAGCCTTTCTAACATCATAAGAGTGATTGGGACGTAACTCATACACCACGTACAAGTTTGAAACAATAGACATAAAGCTGAAACAACTAAAACATCAGTTGTCTTGTCCTCAGAGCATGAGGACTCACTAATCCAAGTAGTCAAGCTGAGCAATCTCGAATCTAGGCACGCCCGGGAGAAGCGTTGGAACCTATATTATAAGACAATATAGCCACAAATATGCATTAATACATGGAATGTACTAAGTATGGGGAAATGCATAAGAACATAGACATGATCATATGAGGACTTTAAACATAGACATCCTAGGATCCTTATAAGATGAAGGAGGATCTAGTGATAGTTTTGCTTTTTTCTTTATCTTTTTGTTTGATAGGCACACTCCTCTGGATGTAAGATATGCTGTAAATTTTTGGATACTAGCTTTGAGATGATGGTTGATATACAAAGTGTTACCTTTATAAAAAATAATACATATAGAAATTAAGATATAATAGCTCTTCTTCTCACATGTTCAAACACACTTAAATTTCGCTCACATCCAGATGAGATACAAGTTAGACTTATTACTTTCATGACAAACTTTTTGCATGGTTAGAGTTTGACTACCAAATAGCAACAACCATTCAACTATAAAAAAATAAATTTAGAGGTTAATAAGAATAAATAAGTCACATAACTTAAGTAAAGCTATAAAGATGACTAAACCAACTCACTTACCCGGTGACCTTGTGTCTCTGGCTGTAATAGCTTGACCTCAACCAAACATCCAATTTGCATTTTTGTACTTAGGAAGCTCAGCGACTAGTATATCTTGAATTGCTATATTGTGGACCATCTTCTCAACACATCTATAGTACCTGGGAAGTATAAAACAATCCCGGGTTCATAATATGGCTTGCTGTATGCAAAGGACAATGGAGTTGGTCAGTCCACCTTGCATCAATGATTCCAAACACTTTCTCATATTGCCTCCGGACTTCACAAAAAGCCCGTTCAATAGTTTCCTTGGCTCTATCCGTTGCTTTATAATTATAGCCCATTGGTGGTTTTTTCCCCATCCGCTAAACGAATCACGCTAATCAAAGGACCACCAACTTTTAGTGGCTAGACAACATCATTCCAAATGTGTTCAGAAATAAGATGGATGGCAACTTCTTTCCCCAAAATTTCTTTTGCAAATCTACTTGTAGTCCATTCGGTTGAGAGGATAATAGTTCTCAAGTTTTTCTTTTGCATGTACATAGCTTGCAAAGTTAAGAAGGCCATTGCAAGTCTTGTCTTGGTAGGTTTCACCAAATTTTTATCATTTGTGAATTTCTTCATCAAGTTCAACAACATGGTCTTTGACTAATGTAAGAATAGATCTTGGTGGCCTTTTTAAAAACCGTAAAAGTAAGATTATAGTAATTAGTAGCTAATACTCCCTCCGTCCCTATTTACTTGTCAAAATTTTCCTAATTTGATTCGCTTTTTACTTGTCATTTTTGACAAATCAAGGAAGAACAATTTTTTTTCCCTATTATACCCTCAATTTATTAAGCTCAATGTTAATAAATAAAGGATTGTGTTATGGCATGTGCTGGGGACAAAGCTCCAGGCCCTGATGGGTACACCATGGCTTTCTTCATTACATGTTGGGAGGTAGTTAGAAAAGAGGTAGTTGCAGCTGTCCAAAACTTCCATGATCATGGTATTTTTAAGAGAAGTTTTAATGCTACCTTCATAGCATCGATTCCAAAAAAGATAGGGGCTAAGGAGTTGACGGATTTTAGACCTATTAGTCTAATAGGGAGCATATATGATCATTTCAAAAGTTTTAACCGAAAAACTTAAGAAAGTGGTGTATAATCTGGTGGATGCCCAAAAATGGCCTTCATAAAAGGTAGGCAGATCATGGATGCAATTTTGATTGCAAATGAATGTGTGGAGGAGAGAAAGAACAGTAAGGTGCCAGGCATTTTATGCATATTGGATATTGAAAAAACCTACGACCACTTGCATTGGGGCTTCCTCGGGAAGTCTTTGGAAAACATGGGTTTGGAGGAAAATGGCTAAAATGGATTAAGTTTTGCACTACAACTGTAAAGTTCTCTATTTTGATAAATGGTGCTCCCTCGGGTTTTTTATCATCAGAGAGAGGACAAGGAGATCCTTTATCTCCTTTCCTCTTTATCCTGGCGATGGAGGGCCTAAATGACATGCTCAGAACAGCCCAAACAAGAGGATGGATAAGAGGATTCAATGCTAATATGAATAACAGACAAGGTCTGGCCATCTCCCACTTACAATATGCTGATGACACATTGATATTTTGTGATGCAGACAACTCTCAACTAAAGTACTTAGAGAGTAATTCTGATCCTTTTTGAAGCCATCTCAGGCCTACACATCAATTGGGGAAAGAACTTCATCTTTCCTGTCAATGAGGTGCCTAGGATAAACATGCTTGCAAATATTCTAGGGGGGAAGGTAGGGGATCTCCCCACAACATACCTTGGCATGCCTTTGGGTGACAAGAGCAGGTCAAAAGGTATTTGGAACAACATTCTAGAAAAGTGTGAGCAGAAGCTGGTGAGCTGGAAGAGTCAATATTTGTCCTTGGGAGGAAGAGTCACTCATCAACAGTGTGCTAGATGCTCTACCCACATATATGATGTTTGTTTTCCATATGCCTGCAAATGTGATTGACAGAATGGATGCAATTAGGAGGAATTTTTTGTGGCAAGGAAATTGTGATCCTAATAATCATAAATTCCATCTAGTGAAGTGGGACCAAGTCATTCTCAGCAAACAGGAAGGAGGTTTGGGGATTAGGAATCTGAAAATCCAGAATCAAAGCTTACTTATGAAGTGGTTATGGAGATTTGCCTCACAAGAACAAGCTCTCTGGAAGGAAACAATAAAGGCTAGGTTTGGTATGGAGAATTT
>JAJONZ010034552.1:0-11289 GCA_029582445.1 Solanum paucissectum | reverse complement strand
TCTTAGAGAAGTGCAAGAGGATGGTTTAGTGAATCTAGTATATTGCAGAACAGAAGAGCAGCTGGCTGACATTTTTACAAAAGCTCTTCCGGCAAGCAAATTTGAGTTCTTGAGAAAGGAACTTGGAATTTGCAGCTCTTGATGCAAGGAGGAGTGTTGAAATCTGCCTCATGAGCTGTTAATTGTTGTTGAGTTGGCATAATGACATGGCTGCTGATGTGTTTTCTGTTTTCAGAAGATAGATATTTTCTGTTTTAGTCTTTCAGTTGTAAGTTTCCTAGTCTTTAGGCATGTAGAGTTGTTGGTAGACTTGGTGCCTAGTTAATAGGAAGATTCTGTTTTTCAGTTACTGCAGATTGTTAGGAGTTCCTTCTATTTAAATATTTCTTCTTTCAGCTTAATAAAATATCTCTTTTTCTTCTTCTGTCGTATGTATTTCTTTAGCTGTTAACACCAACAGATTTGGTGTTAGTTCTTCTTTCTTCTTTTTGGTACTTCGGCTTAGTAAATCAGCTTCCTGCTCACTCATCTCTTGATCATTGTTATCCATTCTTGTATCTTCAAAATGTTAAGCTAAGTTGTTGGCTATTGTGTGTTCTAGCAATGTATCTGTACGGAGAATTTTTTCACTGACCCAATGGTTCTCATATATGAGGCTTGGATAATAGAGGATATGATAGAACTCCAGAGTGGTTAGCTCGAGTTATGTCGACGCTAGTCGTATTAGACTGTTTGTCATCCTTTCCTCTATTATATTTGGTAGAGGAGTGGGGTTGTGGTCGTTCTGATTCAGGTTGAGCATCCCCTCCCACGTCATATTGCAATTGCTAATCAATAAAAGTTGTTTATTTACCCCAAAAAAATCAATTCATTGCTCACAAAAGACATTATTTTCTTCCTCTAATAATTGTTTGCTTTTGTATAATGAGTAGTATTAATTTCATATTGTGGTGTTATTTTAAAGGCATAATACATATATTGGACCCTAAACTTGACTTCAAATTTCAACTTTGACCTCCAACTTTCATAGTGCACAAACATACACTTTAACTATCCAACCTTTTAATAAATAAACACGCGTGTCCTACCTGGCAAAACGTGTGATGTGCACGTATTTTGCGAGAGTTAAGAGTAATTTTTGAGGCCCACAACAGTAAAAAAATGTTGAATGACAAATCTACCCTTTTATATATATCTTTATATTTCCAAATCAAAATCTCATTTCTCTTTCCTCCTCTTTCAAATCAAAATGTTTTTCCTCTCTTTTAAAATGATTTGTGCTCATATTTAGTGCAAATGGCTTCTAATTTTTTTTGTCATTGTGGAAAAAAAGCTATAACCTTTGTATATTAATTAAAAATAATTTAATTTTTTTTTAGTTTTAAAATGGACGTGTAAAGTATTTAATTAGTTGGCAGCCACTGAGTGGCTCACTAATACACGTGGGAGCGTTTGCATTTCACGCTCTTTGCCTCCAAAAATCGCGTGTTTATTTATTAAAAGGTTGGATAGTTAAAGTGTCTATTTGTGCACTATAAAAGTTGGAGGTCAAAGTTGAAATTTGAAGCCAAATTTAGGATCCAATATATGTCATAGATACTTGAAGTAGATAACAAGGTAACAAACTTTATGTTTATTCCTATTTTGCTTCAATGTCATCCCTATATATAGGTATATTCACTTGCATCCACTTCAAAAATCAGAGCAACAATTCTTAAAGAAATTAAAATGGCTTCTTTTTTTACTTCATACTTTCTTCCTTTAGTACTTGTTGCAAACATTTTCAATTTTCAAACTTCTTTATGTGACACTAGTGCAGACGAGGCATTGATAGCAGGTATATGTAGACAAGTACAAGATCCTCCGTTTTGCTTAACCACTTTTAGACAAATTTTAGCTCATCCATATGTTCCTGAAGAAGTAACATGAGCTGCTATCGCTCAATCATTACAAAATGCTAACAACAACCATGCTTTCATAGAGGCAGCTAAAGCAACCGCAAAAGACAAAGAGACCCAAGACTTGTATGCTATTTGTGACAGCAGTTATGGATTGTTGATAATCGTTCTCCAAGATGCTGCCAAATCATTAGCTAACAAGGATTGTAATGGCTTGGAAAATGACCTTTCAAAGTGTCCCAAATTTGTGAGTGATTGTCAGAATGCATTTGGTAGCAAGAAAACGCCTGAAATGTTAGATAGAAGTAGGAAACAATTCGATCTTATAATAATGTCAAAAGCTGCTGAAGGCCTCATTAAGAAATAGGTAGTTTATATGATTGTTATAAATTAATTTGTCTTTCTTGAAAGTTAAGTAGTAGCTAATAAAGAGGAGATTGGTATTTTATTAAATCATTCTTATTTCTCAAGTGTCTTATTATATTATGTCTATGCTTATCATTTCGTTTTGAGTTTTGAGATATTTTTTTAGCCTACTTGTTAGAATTTTTTTTTCTCTAGTATTTTTTTATGATCGGAAAAGAGTTAAAAATACCCTTAGCGTATTGTAAATGGCTAAAAAATGCTCTCCTTCCACCTATTGGATCAAAAATGCCCTTTCATTCACCTATTTGGATAAAAAATGCTTCAAATTACATTTCTTTTAATAGAAGCTGATGTGGTATAAATTAATTTTGTAATTAAATATATAACATTATTTTTATTGATTCACATGTAATTAATTAGACCATAATTCATTATCCACTAACCCAAACCCATCTCAAAGACCCAACATTTCTTCATCTTCCTTTCCAATTCATCCAGTATTAAGGAATATTCTCAGCCATTTCCATGGTGTCGCCAGGTCAGTCGGAGCAAGAATTATCATCTGAATTTTTTTGTGAAATTAAGAGTGATTTATTGGAGATAACTTTATATCGTGTCTATCTTTATTTTCTTAAAACAATACTGTTTTAGAGATTTCCAAGTTAGCTTCTAATTTTTTATAGTTTAATGATGAGTTAGATGATCATGAAAATCGTGAAGATGAAAATGGAGATGACCATTATGATGATGATGAAGAGGAAATTGTGTTTATTCTAAAATGGAAATAAGAGATTTTTTTTTAACAATATTGCTAAATATGTACATATTGTTTGTACTCATTTGATTTACTCCTCTTGATATTCATATTGGTTCATTTAAACGGGTCTGAAAAAAAGTTTAATTTTAAAAAAAAGTACTTTTAATATAATAGAGATAAGTTATATATTAGACTGATCCATCAAAATAATTATATTCGCTAGTCAATTATATAAAATTATTGTTCATATTTTCAAACCCTAACGCAACACACCATCCATTTAAAGATGATATTATCAGGAATTATGTGTAAAAATGGAGAGTAAATAGTCAAAAATACATTTAAAATATTCTAAATTTTTGAATTTTATAGTTGACCTTTTAGATATATAAGTTTTCTAATTGAACTATTATCAAATATTTTTCGAAATATATTTCAAATATTAGTTGTTCACTTTCTCAACCTAACAATGATGCATGTACAAAAAGTGAACAAGTTGAGATGTCATTTGATAAAATATATGGTGATAGTTTAGGTAGAAAACTCATGCACATGAAATTAAAAATATGGATAAAAATATTTTAAATGTGTTTTTGACGATTGACTCTCAAAAGGAAAAGAAAACAGATTTTAACTCTTGATAAACCATTTTCTTGAAGGTCTCTTTGAAAATGGTTTGTTAGTGAACTCAAGTTCATAGCCCAAATTTCATGTGTCCGTTTGACTAGATTTATACATCAAATGATACCAATGAATTACATGTTTAATTTGACCAAATTCTGTGTCCCTTTGACTAGATTAATTATGTTTTGAAAATTTAAGTTGGACTATTATTAATTTATATAACTATTAAGTGATAAAGATAATATTGGGAGAAAATATCTTTTAATTTGCTAAAATGAATAGTAAAAAATAATAATTTATTTATAATAAAATCCAACTAAAATAGTATAGAGGGGATATACCTAAAATAAAAGTATATTTTTGGAAAAGAACTCAAAATAATTTTGTTAGTAATTATTATGCTTTTACTAAATTTGTTTCGCTACCATAAGGTAAATGGGTAATAAGAGAATGTACATATGAGGAAATAACTTAATTAGTTGGGAAGAAATATACCAAAATTTAACATTATTTCTATATATGATTGGAACCTAAAAAAGGAAATACCATAACATTATTTCTATATATGTCATAGATACTTGAAGTAGATAACAAGGTAATAAACTTTATGTTTATTCCTATTTTGCTCCAATGTCATCCCTATATATAGGTATATTCACTTGCATCCACTTAAAAAATCAGAGTAACAATTATTGAAGAAATTAAAATGGCTTCTTTTTTTACTTCATACTTTCTTCCTTTAGTACTTGTTGCAAACATTTTCAACTTTCAAACCTCTTTATGTGACACTGGTGCAGACGAGGCATTGATAGCAGGTATATGTAGACAAGTACAAGATCCTCCATTTTGCTTAAACACTTTTAGGCAAATTTTAGCTCACCCATATGTTCCTGAAGAAGTAACACGAGCTGCCATCGCTCAATCATTACAAAATGCTAATAACAACCGTGCTTTCATAGAGGCAGCTAAAGCAGCCGCAAAAGACAAAGAGACCCAAGACTTGTATGCTATTTGTGACAGCAGTTATGGATTGTTGATAACCGTTCTCCAAGATGCTGCCAAATCATTAGCTAACAAGGATTATAATGGCTTGGAAAATGACCTTTCAAAGTGTCCCAAATTTGTGAGTGATTGTCAGAATGCACTTGGTAGCAAGACAACGCCTGAAATGTTAGATAGAAGTAGGAAACAATTCGATCTTATAATAATGTCAAAAGTTGCTGAAGGCCTCATTAAGAAATAGGTAGTTTATATGATTGTTATAAATTAATTTGTCTTTCTTGAAAGTTAAGTAGTAGCTAATATAGAGGAGATTGATATGTTATTAAATCACTTATTTCTCAAGTGGCTTATTATATTATGTCTATGCTTATCATTTTCGTTTGAGCCTTGAGATACTTTTCAGCCTACTTGTGGATTTTTTTTAATCTCTAGTACCTATTTATGCTTTATTTAGTATGGTGTAAGTTAATAATAAGTATTGGAACCACAGATCTTAGCAATCCAAAAGGACATTCTACTTGGCTGAAAATACATTCGACCAATCGAGTTTTTTTGACAATTTTTGCTTTATTATTATCAGATTAAACTGAATTTGATCTGGATATTTCGAATATTTTGGTATTCGATTAAAAACTGTCAAAGCACGATTTAAAGTCATGTAGCTCCAAAGTTTGGTTGGGGTATCTGTGATAAATTTTACAAGAAAATGAGTGAAAAAGTAAATTTCATGTTGTGGTTTTATTTTGGATATGAAACGTTTATTACGAGGTATTCAGATACAGCTCGTGAGATTTTTACTAAGAAATTTTTGAACCCCTGCCAAAGAAATTTCATAGATAGGCAAACTTCACTATAATAGTTTTGTTTATTTCGACATTAAAAAAATTAATTAAATGTCATTGGTTTTTATACACCCATAATATAATTTAATATTACATTTTATTTAGTTATTAGAGACAAAGCTTATTCAGAAATAATTTTAATTTTTCAATATTATAAAAGATAAGAAAATTATTTAAATTGAAAATCTTAAAAATATGTATATTTCACTAACTAAATATTAAAAAGAGCTATTGCGTTGATAAATTTATAACTAAATGTCTAAATATTTAAATTCTAAGGCACAAATTTTAAAGCCACTTGAATATAAATTCATTCAAGATTGATGAAAGAAATCTGTAATTGTAGCTCATTTCGTAAAGTCATACGATCATTAAATTTTATTTTGTATTAATAAAATCACTCAACTTTGACATTTGACTCCTAAAATTATGCTCACCCGACAATGCAATATCTCAATTGATAAGCACATACAAAGTGTTATTCAATTGTAGCAGGGTGGATAGCCATATTCCACCTCTAAAACTTCATTGTACATATTTTTTGAGAAATTTATAGAATTATATTGTTTCTTGGAAAATAATCAAATTGATGTAAGTACTATGCTTATCGAAATTAAGTTTTGGGTCTATCGAAAATATCATTTTTAACTCTTGAAGTAGGGATAAGACCCGTGTATATATGTATGTATATTCTATCATTTTGAAATTTTACTTATAAAATTTCACGAGACATTTTCTTATTGTTGTACTAAAATTATCGAAATAACATTAGTTCCGGGAGTTATAAGAAATAACTATAGAAATGGTGGTGTCACGACCCAAAAATGGACGTAATGACATTTGTCTATTCCCACCAAGACAAGTCAGCCTCAACCAAATGAAAATGAAAGAAATACGCAAATCAATTATACACGATGTTATAGCAATCCCGTGCACACAAACCATATACGCAAATCAATTATACTTGATGTTTCAGACTCAATGAAACCGTCAAAACACGAATCCGAGGTCTCGTTGCCCCGACATCCGTGAAAACCACGAGAAACTAGCTCAATACCTAAAAGGCTAAAACAAGCTCGAGACCTATCAAAAATCAACCAAGACCTCACCTAGGCCTAAAATCATCCCCCAAATCCAATGAAACTCAATTTCGATCCGAGCATCTAAACCCCGTTTGTTGACCAAAGTCAATCCAAAGGCCAAATTTCCACAATTTCACAATTTAGGACCTCGATTCCCCAAAAGACTCAGAATCTAAAACCGACAACTCTCACAACTTTGATTCAACATTTCGGGATTGATGGAATCGACGAAATTCTATTCTAACACTCGAAACTCCAAAAGAATCCAAAAATCACTTTTAAGCCACTTAGCCTTTCAAGATCATCAACTTACCAAATTATATACTTTTAACTCAAAGTTCGAAACCAACTTTTCAAAAACTCAATCATAAAAGACTCGAGGTCGATAACAGGAGGGGCAAAACGATAAATTTCTGAAACTTTTCAAAAATGACTAACCGAATTATTAGAGGTGTTTTTTCTCAAATTGAAAATAAGAGATTTTAGAATGAATAATATTGATAAATACATATCGTTTGAACTCGTTTAAATTACTCCACTTAAATTTCATATTGCTTCATTCAAACATGCCTCAAATAAATTATTTTTTAAAAAATAATATATTATAAGCAAGTTACATGTGTAGTTGGTTGATCAAAATAATCACATTCATCAACTATTTATTTAAAAGAATACTGTTCATATTTCCAAACTGTAAAGATGATATTATCATGAATTGTAGGTAAGAAAAATATAAAGGGTCAAAAACACATCTAAACTATTTTATATTTTTGAGTTTTATATCTTAATTATCAAGTGTGTGAGTTTTCTATCTGAACTATCACCAAATGTTTATCGTAGCACACCTCACATATTACTTGCTCATTTTTCCTACCTAACAATGACGTTAAATACAGTGAACAATTGATAATTGAGGTGTGTTTTGAGAAATATTTAATCATAATTACGTTAAGATAGGAAATTCATACACCTAATAATAATCAGGTATGAGAATAAAAAAATTAAAGTTTTCAATGTTTTTTTTGACTATTAACTCTAAAAAAAAAAAAACTCTCAATCCTTGACAAACGATTTCCTTGAAGGGCACTTCAAAAAATAACTAGGGAAGTAAAATATATCTAAAAGCAATAAATAAAAGAAATTTTATTCTTAAGATAATAATCCAAATTTCATGTGTCCCTTTGACTAGATTTATACATCATATGATACTAATGCATTATATATTTGACCAAATTTCATGTTAAAATTTAAGTTTGACTATTATTATTTTTATAAATTATTAACTGATATAAGCCAGGTAAAATAGAATAAAGGGGATATGCCTAAAATAAAAGAAATATACCAAAATTTATAAATATGATTGGAAGCTGAAGAAGGAAATAACTTAACACTATTTCTATATATGTTATAGATACTTGAAGTAGATAATAAGGAAATAAAATTTATGTTTATTCCTATTTTGCTTCAATGTCATCCCTATATATATATAATCACTTGTATCCACTTTAAAAATCAGAGTAACAATTATTGAAGAAATTAAAATGACTTCTCTTTTTACTTCATACATTCTTCCTTTAGTATTTGTTGCAAACATTTTCAATTTTCAAACCTCTTTATGTGACATCAGTGCAGACGAAGCATTAATAGCGGGCATATGTAGACAAGTACAAGATCCTCCATTTTGCTTAACCACTTTTAGGCAAATTTTAGCTCATCCATATGTTCCTGAAGAAGTAACAGAAGCTGCTATCGCTCAAGCATCACAAAATGCTAACAACAACCGTGCTTTCATAGAGGATGCTAAAGCAACTGCAAAAGACAAAGAGACCCAAGACTTGTATGCTATTTGTGATAGCAGTTATGGATTATTGATAACCGTTCTCCAAGATGCCACCAAATCATTAGCTAACAAGGATTATAATGGCTTGGAAAATGACCTTATAAAGTGTTCCAAATTTGTGAGTGATTGTCAGAATGCACTTGGTAGCAAGACAACGCCTGAAATGTTAGATAGGAGTAGGAAACAATTCGATCTTGTGATAATGTCACAAATTGCTGAAGGCCTCATTAAGAAATAAATAGTTTATATGATTGTTACAAATTAATTTGTTTCTCTTGAAATTTAAATCATTCTTATTGCTCAAATGACCTATTATATTATGTCTATGCTTATTATTTTTAATTTACTTGCACCAACATCATGAATCACATTTACTCTATACCATTTATTATAAATATTTGATTCAATAACTTTTTCTTTATATTAGTAATAGAGATTTCCATCATAAATTCTTAACATTATTGACATACCAGATGAACCACTTGATACATAGAAATTTCCCTCAAATTGCCAAATACCAGATGAATAATCATACCCCTATATAGTATCATTAATAATAAATCAATTAAAAAATAATCACTAAAATATTAGATACTTTCACTATAAAAAAACATGTAATAACTGTGGAATTTATCGATAATTTCTGTATAATCCATGTTAAAAAGCTCCAAACTAATTGGTTTTTTCTCGAAATCCACTAATCCATAGGTAAATTGGATTAACATGGGATTTAATTTCTCCTAGCTAATCAATTTTTTTGGTTATTTGTCGCTAATTCGTAGCTAAATTGAATTAGCATAGAATTTTTGTTGTTTAGCTACAAAATTCTGGTTTGTTGCTTATTTCTTGTTTTCTAGTAGCGTTCTTGTGTGTGTTATTAACGGAAAATGGCTTATGAACATGAATTGATATGAGAGTTGTAGTAAACTGATGACTAGCAATTATTAAAAAAACACTTAGTTATATTAACCCTTTAAAGGGATTTTGCAATGAATAAATTATGTGAGAGTTATAGTAAGTTGACGATATTAGCTAGCACAAGAAAAAAAAAAACTTGGTTGTATTAGTCCTTTGAAGGGACTCCTGATAAAATGATCCCAATTAGGTCAATACAAAATTCTTGAGAACTATTTAAAGCTTCTGCATATCATATTTAGTCTCATGTCTATAGTTAATAAGGTCAAGGATTCGCTTTGGGACTAGCAATGATTTTCAAGTGTCGGCTCTGGACGTGACGCAAAGCACATATATTCGTAAACTGTCCCGCCCCGCCTCACATTAGTTTTTAAAAAAATCCACTTTAATCCGCTCCACACAATCTTAAACCCGTCCCGCATAGTCTTGAACCCACCCCACCCCACCCGCCCCGCTTCATTGCCATCCCTAATTTTCTTGAAGGGACACAAATTTAACGAGTCTCTTTGGAATTTTTTTTTAATCAAATTTTGTTAGAATAAACATGGAATATTCATTGTGAGCTAGCCCAAAGTGCTTGAGCCCACTTCAAAAAACAACTAGAAAGTAAAAATCTAAAGAAATTTTATTCACAAGATCATAACGCAAATTGCATGTGTCCCTTTGACTAGATTTATACAGCATATGATACCAATGAATTATATGTTTGACCAAATTATGTTAAAATTTAAGTTTGACTACAATTATTTTATATAGCTATTAAGTGATCAGCCAAGTAAAATAGAAAAAAGGGGATATGCCTAAGATTAAAGTATGTTTTTGGAAAAGAACTCAAAATAATTTTTTTAGTAATTATTAGGGAAAAAAGTCTGAAATATATCCGAATTTTGACCAAAATTGTTATAACAATACCGAACTTTGGAAAGGACCTTTTACCCTCTTACACTATTTAATAGTGTATTTCAAAGGTATATATGTGCATATGTGGACATCATAAATATTGTATCATTATAAATAGTAATGTGTCCACGTGGGCACATATATATATACCTTTAAAATACACTATTAAATAGTGCGGGGGGGGGGGGGTAAAAGGTCCTCCATAAAGTTTGGTATCGTAACAACAATTTCGGCCAAAATTAGAGTATTTTTCAAACTCTTTTTTCCCTAATTATTATGTTTTTACTAAATTTATTTCACTACACATAAGGAAAATACGTGATAAGGGAATGTACACATGAGGTAATAACTTAATTAGTTAGGAAGAAATATACCAAAATTTATAAACATGATTGGAAGCTGAAGAAGGAAATAACTTAACATTATTTCTCTATATGTCATAGATACTTGAAGTAGATAATAAGGTAAGAAAATTTATGTTTATTCCTATTTTGCTTCAATGGCATCCCTATATATAGTTATATATTCACTTGCATTCACTTCAAAAATCAGAGTAACAATTATTGAAGAAATTAAAACGGCCTCTCTTTTTACTTCATACTTTCTTCCTTTAGTACTTGTTGCAAACATTTTCAACTTTCAAACCTCTTTATGTGACATCAGTGCAGACGAAGCATTAATAGCAGGTATATGTACACAAGTACAAGATCCTCCGTTTTGCTTAACCACTTTCAGACAAAATTTAGCCCATCCATATGTTCCTGAAGAAGTAACACGAGCTGCTATTGCAGAATCATTACAAAATACTAAAAACAACCATGCTTTCATAGTGGCCGCTAAAGCATCCGCAAAAGACAAAGAGACACAAGATTTGTATGCTATTTGTGATGTAGGTTATGGATTGATGATAACCATTCTCCAAGATGCTGCTCAATCATTAGCTAGCAAGAATTATATTGTCTTGAAAAATGACCTTTCAAAGTGTCCCAGATTTGTGAGTGATTGTCAGAATGCACTTGGTAGCAAGACGACACCTGAAATGTTAGATAGAAGTAGGAAACAA
>JAJONZ010034551.1:0-10087 GCA_029582445.1 Solanum paucissectum | reverse complement strand
CCCCCCCCCCCCCCCCCCCCCCCCCCCCCCCCCCCCCCCCCCCCCCCCCCCCCCCCCCCCCCCCCCCCCCCGGGGGCGGGGGTAAATTTTTTTTTTCTTTTCGAGAAAACAGTTTTTTGTTTTTGTTTTTTAAAGACAAAAAAATTTAGCGGTAGGTTGGTGGAAGGTGTAGGGGGGGCGCCCTGGGGGTTGGGGGTGCCTGGGGGAGGGGGTAATTTTATTTTTTTGAAAAACAGATTTTTTTAAATGGGTTAGAACCATTTTACCCAAATCATATTTGGCAAATCCATATTTGCCCATATTCTATTTGGGTGGATTGTAATCCAACCATTTGCCACCCCTACTATCCCATAACTAAAACGTTCCAAACAAATATGTCAAATTAGTTGCCACTCTCGGTTTTTTTGGCGTAAGATTTTTAAACCAAAGTATTGACGGTAAAGATATTTCTGAGTCAAATTATAAACGAAGGACATTTTTATTCCTTTTACATAGTTTAAGGGCATTTTTGACCCTTTTCCTAATTTTTTTAAAAATTGCATTCAATGTATTAAGGTTGACCCCCTCATTTTGAATTGGTTTCTTAAATCTTGTTATTATCCTTGAATTTTTCTAGCACTTAAAGTTTTGGTTTCTTAATTATTTTTTATTTCTTTCAAGGTATTAAGTTTGTTTTTATTTCATTCTGATTAAATAAAAAAAATTACTTTATTTTACTATTTTTATTGTGGTTAAAACTTAAAAATAGTTAAATGAATTCACGTATTTGAAACATAATGACATGTTTTGCTTATACATTATTGAAAAAATAATAATTTCATACCGAATAAATTAAATTATTATTATTTTAATCCAGTAAGTTGAACTTAATGGGATTATCCATAAGTAATACGTAACACTTATTAATTACTAAAACTTATTTGAATCAGATTTGATTGTTGAATCAATTGTTTGGAAGCAAAAAATAATAAATAAAGAACCTAGCTTTTTTATTCATCATAAGCATTAATATTACATAGAAGCATGCTCCACATTATTTTAGAAAGCTAGCTAGGTTATAATAAGCATAGATAATTAACTATGCATCAATATTGTTGTTTACTTTGGTGAAGCCAAATGGATAAGGCTTGTTATTGAGAGCCAGACGGGCATATCAATTATTTTGGTACAATCCGACATCTGCACAATCAAAATGGCATGTTGGACACATAAATTGACTAGGACAATACCTTAACTTGTAAGAATGAGGTCTCTCCGTCTCATATTTCTCAATTTTGAACCAGTTCTTGAAGGTATTAGGTCCTAAGGTACCACCGACATCTGCACAATCAAAATGGCATGGTGGATGCACCGGCCCTAGCATGTAATCACCAGCTTTCCAAACAATTTCGTTAACACATAAATTAGAAGTTGTAGTTGAGAACATTATAATGACTTCCAAGTTGCATAGTGAAAAACTTAACGGGCGTGCTGTGATCAAATTCACCAGAACTGTCCTGCACAACACCGTTTGGGCATTTGGTGTTTCCAAGATTAGCTAAGTATGTGCTTCCCCCTCCCTGGAGAACACTCAGAATTGAGTGGTTCGCCATCCATGTCCAGCACATGAGGAGGGGGTACAAGATTCCCATTATTATTATCAGTAGTGAAAGATTGAGAAAAGGCATCCAAAGAGAGGGTACTTGAAACCAACAGCAAACTCAAAATATTACTAATACACTTCTTCATCTTTTGCTTGTGTGTTTTACTTGCTATGACTCTATCTCCAATTTATAGAGCCTACTTAGTTGCATGGCTTATTCATTTGCACGTTTTTGTTACATGAATAATTCCTATTTCGTCCTTGAATGTCTGAGACATATAATAATAATAAAGTTTTGACAAGCAAGGTAAAAGTTCAGTAACATGTATCAAATTTGGCCTTATTAAATTTAGTAAAAATTGCAAGTTATAAGTTTTGACGAGCCATATCAAATTTCGAGGCAAATTTCAACGTAAAAACATTTTTTCCGAAACGCGTACGAAATTTTTACTCAAAAAGTGTAAAATTTTGCTCAAGATTTATGTATTAAATATTATGTAAGGTTCATGCTGATTTATGAAAATTTAATATAACTACAATAATATTTTGTATAACTTTCATACAATATTTATATAAACTTCATACAAGTACTACACCAACTTGCAAACTTTAAAATACAATTTTTACACACCTCAACATATAATTATAATACATTTTTCGAGCTTGGCTCTCGAGTTCCTTTGTGAATTTGTTTATGATTAGGAGGCGGCTATTGGTATACTATAGGTTTAGGTTTTAAATTGTAAAAACTTTGTTCTATATTAGTTGTTTATTTTTATTAAATAATTAATCTCTTATTATTTTCTTTTTAAAAATAATTTTACAAACTTGTTTACACTTTTTAAAAAAAAATAATTGTAAGGTTAAAATGAGAAAAAAAAAATTAATTCTCTTTTGATTTTATAAATTGACAAAAAATTTGAGATAACTATTTTTATAATATGATCATCTAATATTGAATGAATGACCAACATAGACTGTGGTGCAGTGCTAGGACTGATCCATCATTAATCAGAGGTTTCGAGTTTAAGCCCTGAGTATGGAGAAAGTCATGTTGGGAGTGCTACCCCCAATAAATTTTGTAGTGCGCGATCCAGATTTAATCCCAAATTTTCCATTCTTTTCATCAACTCTAGTTACAGTTGCACTGTTGCAGGCCAATAATGGATATATTTTAATGTGCCGACGGGACCATTAGAGACTAGCCATAACTAAAACGTGTTAATGAAATAGGATGATTAGTTGAACATATAATATATAGTAGTAGTAGGGTTAAGGTATGACATCTCCTCAAATTTGGAGTAAATTTAATTTAGACTTGGTATAATTGAACATATATATGAACAAGTGATAAAGTGTTAAATCCTATGATATACTATCGGTCCAAATTTAGAGAAATTTATGCATATTTCCAATTAGTGTTTATTACATAGATAAGTTTTTAATAAGCCTCAATAAAACTTCAAATATGTTTAATTTGTTCCACTAGAGACTCATCAATATAACTAAAAGGAGGTGACATTTTCATGCGATTAATTTAAAATACGGCGATGGAAAATGTTATAATAATCTGGAGCGGAAACTAGGGAGGGCTGGGCGTTCGGTCTTGTTCGATTTATCGATTTTCGATTTGGTAAAAATGTTAACCGAAATCGAACTAAAATAAATTCGATTCGGTTCGATTTTCACAATTTCAGTTCGGTTTATTTTGATTCGGTTTTTCAATTTGAATATAATCGGGCCCTTTTCTTATCATCATTCATCAGTAAACTTTTCTAATACTAGGCATTTGCATTTGGTCTAATTGATATGAGCCGACTGTTAGCTTAGGAATATCCCTCCAGTCATGATACATATATGAGCTTCATTAGAAATAACGTGTTTAGCTAATGCATCTGCAACTTGATTAACTTCTCTATGACCATGATTTACTTCATAATTCATCTTTGCAACAACTTGTAAGATGTCTTCCACAACACCTTTGATCTTCAAGTTGGAGACTTGTCCATTCCTTACCATATCAACCACTATTTTTTTAGTCTAATTCAAGATAGCAATCGTGAAATCCTTGTTGTGGATGATGATATTGTTATCTCCTGTATTCAGGTTAGTCAAAAAATACAGAAACAGAAAATATATGAAATAGACAAAATGTTTTTAATCCGAGTCCACAGAAATCACTGTGTTTCCTTAAGAAATTTAATCCCCTCACTGTACCGAGGTTGCAGATTAATTCCTCCCAAGATAAAACGGATTAACCTGTTAGAGAAGTAGCGGTATCTCAAACTTCAATAACTTCAGTGAACGCAAGAACAGTAACAAGAGCACACACAGACTCAGTCGATCGACAATTTTATTTATGTAAGAAAATGTATGCAGAGAGAAAAAAAATTCAGTGTTTGAAAAATGAAAAAGACCTCTTATTTATAGCCATTTGCAGCAAGGAACGCGTCTGTTCAGACCCATTTTTTTTCCAGAACATTGTGTCTTTTGGGAAAGTAACGACTTTTCGGAAGGAACAAATCCTTTCAAACGAATTTACCGTTACGCGCAAATTTCAAATAATTCATTCCGAAATTAATTCCGTTATTTAACTAACATTCTGAATTAATTTATAAAAGAAAGGAAATGAATTAACAAGATTGATTAAATAAATTTGTCCAAAAAATATTATCAATCAATCACATCATTTGCCAAATCCAAATCCAAAGCCAAAGTCGAGGCCGAGCGAGCGACGATGACGGTGCGAGGGGCACCTTCTTCTTAACCCTTTAAGAACTAAAGGAAGTGTTTTCTAATATAGGGAAAACAATTTCCTTTCTTCTACCAATATGGTAAAAATGACTTTTCATTTGCACTTTGCAATGACTTTTTATTTTCCTTCCAAAATGGGTTCCCCCACTTTAATTCGTTCTTCCACTTTCCATTTTCTCTTTTTATTTCCCATTGACACCTTGCTAAACCCAACAATTCCCCACATGAATGGGGAATGGCTATAGTTAAAACATATGCATGAAAAACTTCTGTGTCTTGTAAGTAAGGGTTAATCACATCTGGATAAGTAGGTTTCCCTTTAAAATTTCCGTAGTTAACATATATCGAATATACTCGGTCAATCGGTAGATTTGATATCTTTGAACCATCGAGCTTTGGTGTATACCTAGACAACATAAGTCACACAATCAACCCTTGAACTGTTTTTGGTTCTCATTGTTTTATTTGTTTCAGCCATGAACACATCTCGGTTAATAAATGCTTAGAGAACTGGCCTTATCGGATTCTCCTTGAAGCGTCTTACACTTCACACTTACATATGTGGTTTCTAACTGTGTTTATCCCGTAGATACACTATTTGATATACCCTGTATCAAACTTAGAAACCATTAAAAAGTCCTTATGCCTTTATCCTGGTTACTGAACATTGTCTCATCATGAGAATGAACCATAAAATAAGTTTTGACAATGTTGAAACGTCATCTATGACTTTGTTTGATCTCCTTGAACCTAGATCTTGGGATCTCCAGTCTTCTAGGTAGAGTTACCGCCACGATGACTTGTTCTCGGCCATAGTCCTATTCCCGTCGATGATCTCTCAACTCCCTCTCTAGTTAGGCCTTTTGTAAGTGGATCTGACACGTTATCCTTTGACTTTACATAGTCAATTGTGATAATTCTGCTAGAGAGTAGTTGTCTAACAGAGTTATGTCTTCGTCTAATGTGACGAGACTTCCCGTTATACATAACTCTTACAGCCCTTCCTATTGCAGCTTGACTATCGCAGTGTATGCATATAGAGGCTATTGGTTTGGGCCAAAACAAAATATCTTCTAAGAAATTTCGGAGCCATTCAACTTCTTCACATGCCTTGTCTAAGGCGATGAATTCAAACTCCATTGTAGAGCGAGTTATACATGTTTGTTTGGATGATTTCCAAGATATTGCTCCTCCACCAACAGTGAAAACATATCCACTAGTAGATTTCGTTTCAGTTGACCCAGTAATCCAATTTGCATCACTATATCCTTCAAGAACTGCTGGATATTTGTTGTAATGTAAATCATAGTTTTGAGTGTCTTCTAAGTACCCCAAAACTCTCTTCATTACCAACCAATAATTTTGATTGTGATTACTTGTGTATCGACTCGATTTACTTATAGCGCAAGCTATGTCTGGTCGTGTACAATTCATGACATACATCAAACTTCCCAATACTCTGGCATAATCCAATTGAGACTGACTTTCACCTTTATTATTTGCAAGATTAAGGTTCACATCAATTGGGGTCTTTGCCTTTTTGAAATTCAAATACTTGAACTTTTCAAGTACCTTTTGAATATAATGAGATTGAGACAGTGCTAGACCGTTAGGAGTTTTGTGAATCTTAATTCTCAATATCAAATCAGCTACTCCTAGATCTTTCATATCAAAATTACTAGCAAGCATATGCTTAGCAGCCTTTACATTGGCAATGTCCTTGCTCATTATCATTATGTCATCCACATATAGGCATACAATGACTTTTTGATCAAGAGTGTCTTTAATGTAAACACATTTATCACACTCATTGATCTTAAATCCATTTGACAACATGGTTTGATCAAACTTTGCATGCCATTGTTTCGGTGCTTGTTTTAGTCCATAAAGTGACTTAACAAGATTGCATACTTTCTTTTCTTTACCGGGAACTACGAAGCCCTCAGGCTGTTCCATGTAGATTTTTTCCTCCAGCTCTCCATTTAAGAAGGCGGTTTTCACATCCATTTGATGGATTTCAAGACCGTATGCTGCAGCTAGTGCAATTAACATCCGAATTGATGTAATCCTAGTCACTGGCGAGTATGTGTCAAAATAATCAAGATCTTCTTTCTGTCTAAAGCCTTTGACAACAAGTCTTTCTTTATATTTGTCAATAGTTCTATCATCTTTCATCTTCTTTTTGAAGATCTATTTTGAACACAAGGGTTTGTTCCCTGGAGGAAGATCAACCAACTCCCAGGTATGATTGTTTAAGATTGATTCAATCTCACTATTGATAGCCTCCTTCCAAGAGGTTGAGTCGCTAGACAACATTGCTTCCTTGAATGTTTGAGGCTCACTTTCAAGAAGGAATGTTACAAAATCAGATCCAAATGAAGTATCTGTCCTTTGACGTTTACTGCGTCTTGGACTCTCTTCATTAGTTTCATTCTCTTTTGGTTCTTCTCGAGGTTGTTTAGACCCCCTACTAGATGACTCGGGTCTAATTTTATACGAATATATATGTTCAAAGAATTCATCATTATTTGATTCCATTACCGTATTGTCATGAATATTCGGATGTTCGGACTTATGAACCAAAAATCGACATGCCTTACTATTTGTGGCATATCTAATGAATACACAATCCACAGTCTTAGGCCCTATTTTCACCCTCTTAGGTATTGGAATCTGTACTTTGGCTAGACACCCCCACACTTTGAAATATTTCAAGTTGGGTTTTTTACCTTTCCATTTTTCATATGGAATAACATGTGTCTTCGTGTGAGGTACTCTATTGAGTATTCGATTTGCTGTAAGGATAGCTTCCCCCCCACAAGTTTTCTGGTAAACCTGAACTTATAAGTAAAGCATTCATCATTTCCTTTAACGTTCGATTTTTCCTTTCCGCAATTCCATTAGATTGGGGAGAATAAGGAGCAGTAGTTTGATGGATTATTCCATTTTTCAAACATATTTCTGCAAATAAAGATTCATATTCTCCACCTCTATCACTTCTGATCATTGACTCCTTTTTTTAGGCAAGAGGACCCCTACTGATATTGACTGACCTGTTGATAGGCTATAAGTAGGCCGTTTGCTATTGCTATAAGGGCTGCTCGCCTTTACACGGCTTGGCTTCGCTATCGCTCGTAATGGTCGACAATATTCCTGCCATACCTGAGTTCTTATTATTTAGAGCTAGAAGCTTCGCCAGAAGCAAGCAAGATGAGGTCGCTCTGCTTCGTAGACAAGGCTCGTTTATATTGTCTAAATGCATCTATTGTTTCATCCTTACCATTTAGCAAATAGACATAACAATATCTAGTGCAATCGTCAATAAAAGTTATGAAATATTTTTTCCCATCATGTGTTGGTGTTGACTTCATGTCACAAATGTCAGTGTGAATCAGTTCTAAGGGATATGAATTCCTTTCAACAGATTTATAAGAATGCTTAGCATACTTAGATTCAACGCAAACTTGACATTTTGATTTATTGCACTCAAATTTAGGCAAAACATTTAAGTTAATCAGTTTTTGCAAGGTTTTGTTATTAACTTGTCCCAAACGTTCATGCCATAAACATTTAGACTCAAGCAAGTAAGAAGAAGAAAAATCTTTATTCATATCAACTGCAATTACATTGAGTTTAAAGAGGCCCTCAGTGAGGTAACCTTTTCCTACATACATTTCATTCTTACTCACTACAACTTTATCAGAAACAAATACACATTTGAATCCGTTCTTAGTCAGAACTGGTATAGAAACTAAGTTCTTTCGCAATTCTGAAACATACGAGACCATGTTCAAAGTCACCACCTTGCCCGATATCATCTTTAAGAAGACTTTGCTTGTTCCTTCCACCTTTGCAACAACGGAGTTTGTCATAAACAACTTTTCGTCTGCTGGTACTGGAGTATATGATGCAAATAGTTCTTTGTTGGCACAAACATGACATGAGGCGCCATAATCTATCCACTATTCTCTTGGATTTCCAACCAAGTTGCATTCTGAAAGCATTACACAAAAATTATCCATCTCTCCTTTGGTTTCAACCAAATTTGCTTGATCCTTCTTCTTGTACTTCTTAGGACCCCGACATTCAGTAGCCTTATGACCACGTTTGCCACAATTGAAGCAGCTTCCATTGAATTTCTTCTTAGAAGAATTGCTCTTTGGACCAGATGCCTTCTTTCTTTTCTTTGATTTTGTGGGATCTTCTTCAATAATATTTACTCTAGATGTTGCCGAATTACCACGTGACCTCTTTTCTGCGTCCTTGTTATCCTCTTCGACTCTCAGCCTTACCATGAGATCTTCAACAGTCATCTCCTTGCGTTTATGTTTCAAGTAGTTTTTGAAGTCCTTCCACAATGGAGGTAACTTCTCAATAATGACACCCACTTGAAAAGTATCATTCACAACCAATCCTACATTAAAGATTATGTGAGTATTAAGAATAGATTTATTATTTTCAACATAGGTATTAAATAAATTTATACTCCCAGCAAGGAGATCGTGGATTATGACCTGCAATTCTTGAACTTGGGTGACGACGGTCTTACTGTCTATCATCTTATAGTCTAGAAACTTTGCCACAATGAACTTCTTCATTCTGACATCCTCTGTTTTGTACTTCTTTTCTAAAGCATCCCAGAATTCTTTTGAGGTTTTGACATTACTGTACACATTGTACAGATCATCCTGCAGGCCACTCAAAATATAATTTTTACACAAAAAATTAGAATGTGTCCATGCTTCTGTTACCAAGAATCGTTCTTCAGGCGGAGTTTCATTCGACATAATAGGAACATTCTCATTAATGAACCTCTGCAGACTCAATGTAGTCAGATAGAAGAACATCTTTTGCTGCCATCTCTTGAAGTTGACTCCAGAAAATTTTGCAGGTTTCTCAACCGATGCTAGGACATCAGTTGAACGATTGTGTACAACCGATGTTGTTGCAGCACTTACTGTTCCAGCATTTACTTGACTTGAATTAGTCATTTTTCTGTCACAAATGGCAGATAATTTTAGTATGTGAAATACTAACAGTAAAAAATAAATCCTTACACAGATTGTTTCTGATTTAACGATAAAATTTTTATGTTCTTTTAATCGTTAATCGAATGAATTTTAAAAATTCAAACATAGTAGAAAACCATAAAGGTTTTAATCTCCAGAAACTTTTAAATTTCTTAAGATTGTTATCTCCTGTATTCAGGTTAGTCAAAAAATACAAAAACAAAAAATAGATGAAATAGACAGAATATTTTTAATCCGAGTCCAGAGAAATCACTGTGTTTCCTTAAGAAATTTAATCCCCTCACTGTACTCGAGGTTGCAGATTAATGCCTCCCAAGATAAAATGAATTAACCTGTTAGAGAAGTAGCGGTACCTCAAACTTCAATAACTTCAGCGAATGCAAGAACAGTAACAAGAGCACACACAGACTCAGTCGATCGACAATTTTGTTTATGTCAGAAAATGTATGTAGAGAGGAAAAAATTTCAGTGTTTGAAAAATGAAAAAGACCTCTTAGTTATAGCCATTTGCAGCAAGGAACACGTCTATTCAGATGAATCTATTCAGACCCATTTTTTTCCAGAACATTGTGTCTTTTGGGAAAGTAACGACTTTTCGAAAGGAACAAATCCTTTCAAACAAATTTACCGTTACGCGCGAATTTCAAATAATTCATTGCGAAATTAATTCCGTTATTTAACTAACATTCTGAATTAATTTATAAGAGAAAAGAAATGAATT
>JAJONZ010034549.1:0-10150 GCA_029582445.1 Solanum paucissectum | reverse complement strand
TGACTAATCGAATATAATTGTGAGTTAAAGTAAAGTCTAAACCATTTTCCTCGTGGGATCGACCCCAACCTACAAGTTGGGTTCTGTACTTGATAACTATCGCTTATGCTTCTGTAAGGAGGTGTAATTTGAGCGTATCATATAGTCAACAAAGGGTAGTATGAACAAATATTTTTTGTGTCTTATCTGAAAAATAATGACCTTTTTGAGAAGTCACAACCCTTTGGAAAAGTCACAACTTATTCAAAAAGTCACAACTCTTTCGAAAAGTCACAACTTATTAAAAAAGTCACAACTCTTTGGAAAAATCACAACTCATCAAAAAAATCACAACCCTTCGAAAAAAGTCACAATTTATCGAAAAAGTCACAACTCATCGAAAAAGTCACAACCTAAGTTAGGGATATTATAGTAATTTAACATTCAAGTTAGGAGTTCATGTTTTTAAAGTAATATAGATAGATATAGATAGATAGATATAGATAGATAGATATAGATATAGATTTGATGGTCCATAGCAAACATGCAAATAGAAAAAATGTTACTATAAAGCGCTAATATGATTTTTTATATTTGCTAAACCTAAAATTTACTCATTAATAAATGTCTTCGAAATTGGTAACCAAATAATTTTCTGAGATAAAATATTATTTCCTTGAAGAATATAAAGTTTTAAAAATATCTCTTCCATCTTTTGACAATTCTTTTGATTTCAATTTTTCATTTAATATGTTTTAGAATAGAATCATATCTTTATTTTTAAATTACTCCCTCTATTTCAAAAAGAATGACTAGTTTGACTTGGAAAGGAGTTTTAAAAAAGAAAAAAGACTTTTTAATCTTGTTGTTCTAAATTAAAATTATGTAAAATGTATCAAAATGCCCTTTAATTTTGTGGCCTGAAACATGCCAAGTGGAAAGTTGAAGTTAAAGTATTGCCAAAAAAGGAAAAAGTGTTATTCTATTTTAAACAGATTAAAAAGGATATTGGGTCATTTTTTTCGAAACAAAATTTTTGTTAGGTTAATATTGGACAAATAAATTGAAATATTGAAGTGAATGAGTATTTGTAAGAACAAACCATTGTCTTCTTTCCTCTTCCTTCAACTTTCTCACAGTCTCCATCTTTGAGCTTAACCCATCTCCCAAATTACTCTTCTTTACCCCTCACCGACCAACAATGCACTTTTACAGACTCAAAACCCAGAACAATTCACTTTCATTTAAGCGAATTGTGCAGACAAGGCAAACCCCATCTCGCCCGCCAACTGTTCAATACAATTCCTAAACCAACAACTGCCCTTTGGAACACAATAATAATTGGGTTTATCTGTAATAACATGCCCCATGAAGCCATTTCATTCTATTCTCGATTGAATCATGTGGGTTCATCCGTACGTGACCACTATACTTATTTCTCTGTTCTCAAGGCTTGCGCGGAGACCAAACGGATTCTTATAGGTAAAGTTGTGCATTGCCATATTCTGCGTTCTGGGATTCATACTAGTAGGATTGTTAGTCATTCTTTGTTGAATATGTACTCCTCTACTTGTCTTACATTGGATAATGGTTCTGATTGTGGTTCAGTTTAAAGAGTGTTTAGGACTATGCGTAAAAGAAATGTTGTTGCATGGAATACTATTTTTTCATGGTATATGAAAAGGAAGAAGTTTTTGGAAGTAGTGAGGTGTTTTGTTATGCGGATGAGATTAGGCATTAAGCCAACTGTTGTTAGTTTTACTAATGTTTTTCCTGCTGTATCAGAAATATGGGATGTTAGAGTTGCTGATGTTCTTTATGGGTTGCTTGTGAAATTGGGTAAATGAGTTGTTTGTTGTTAGTGCTGCCATTGTTATGTATGTTGAGCTTGGTTGTGTTGATTTGGCGACTAGAATATTTGTGAAAGAAATACAGAGATCTGGAACTCTATGATTAGCGCGTACATTTAGAACAACTTTCATTAAAAGTTGTTGATCTCTTTCTTGAAGCTGTAGAAGCAGAGGATGTTGTTACTACTGATGATGTGAAATTTGTATCCGCTCTTATGGCAACTTCACAGTTGCAACATTTGGATTTTGCCCAACATCTACATGCATGTCTGATAAAGAAATGCAGTGATTCATATGTTATTTCGCTTAATGCTATGATAGCCGCATATTCTAGGTGTAACCATGTTGGCGATTCATTTAAAGTTTTTAATGGAATGAAGGAAAAAGATATAGTGTCATGAAACACCATGGTGTCTGCTTTGATCCTTGTATATGAGATGCAAAATCTTGGGGTTGCAATTGATGATATAACAATTACATCCTGCTTTCTACGGTATCAAATCTTAGGGACAAGGAAATGGGTAAACAGACCCATGCTTATCTTCTGAGGCATAATATTCAATTTGAAGGGATGGAGAGTTACCTGATATATATGTATGCCAAATCTAATAATATTAGAGAAGCACAAGCAATATTCCAGTCGAACTTCACAAATGATAAAGATCAAGCCAGGTGGAATGCTATGATTTATGGAAACACTCAAAATGGATTAATTGAACAATCCTTTGTTGTCTTCAGGAAGTATAGAAATAGGCAAGCAGCTACATTGTTTTGCAATAGGCACGCAACTAGATTGTTTTACAATTCGCAAATTGTTTGAGAACAATGCTTATGTTGTTTCTGCTTTGGTAGACATGTATTCAAAATCAAGAATCATTGCTTATGAGTTTGGGATATGGCCTTCATGGGATGGGTAGGAAAGCTCTATCATTGTTCTACTCTTTGCGGCAGAATGGTTTAGAGATGATGTTACCTTTGTAGCAGTCCTGTCTACTTGCTGCTACACCAGATTGGTTGATACAGACCTTTAAATATTTGAACTGATGGGTGAAGAATACGGGATTCGGCCATCAGCAGAGCACTATGCTTATGTGGTTGACATGTTAGGGAGAGTTGGATGATTGGATGTTGAGGGTAATGTCTTGGGAATATGGGGATCATTCTATCCAGCCTGCCGAGTGCATATAAATTTTTAATTGGGGAAAATTTCTATACAGAATTAAAGGGGAGTGATGGAATTTTTGGTTATCATATTCTGCTTTCAAATATATATGCAGAGGAAGGAAACTGGCAGTCTGTAGCTAACATCAAAAGAGGAATGCACAAAATGGGATTGTCAAAAGAGGTTGGCTGTGGTTGGATTGATACTTTGGGATATCCACATTGTTTTGTATCTAAAGATAAGAAGCATCCTCAGTACTGCGTGATATAAGATATGTTGGGATATTTAACCATCAATATGAAGGCTGCTGGTTATAAGCCTAAACTTGAACTAATAGAAGAGTGGATCTATGGGCTAGAAGAATAAAAAACTATTAGTTCTTTGTATTTATGATATTTTTGGACAGGATTTTGCTAGAATTCATATGATTGTAGTTCATCAATGACCAACTGCCTTTGAAACTCGAGGTAATTAAGTTGTGTTTTAGCTTTTTTTTAGTTTAGTTTTTTCTTCTAAATTATGCTTTTTTACTTTGTAAAGATACTCAGAAGTAGGATATTCAGTTAGTGAAATGTATGTATATTTCTTTATTAATACAGATCAGTCAAGAATATCCATTTTACCTTTTTGGTGGGAAATGAGGAGTCCCAGATAGCAAAATATGGGTCTTATCCAAAATGACAACTTCTATCAAGCTGTCTGATTGACTGAAGAACATTTAAATTAGGTGATCAGTTCTTTCCTTTGAATAACTTATACATGTCCTGCAGATCGACTTTTAAACTATTGTATTAAGGATTTTCTTTGATATAGTGTTTGCAAGTTCATGAGTGTTCTTATATTGGAGCCAATGGCATTAAATAACACTTGTTAAGGTTGGTCCAGATAACTATTAGTATGTCTGCTAAGGTCAGTTCAGCTAATTATAGTACGTGAATATCAATGGAACTGGCATAAGTAGAGTTTTTCATTTGTGAATATGGTTCTGAAGCTACAACAAATCATATAGATAAGATAATCTCTAAAATTTCCTTATTAGGCTGTCGGCTTAAATTATTGGACATTGACAAACAAAAACTTTCCATAAATTCGGTCTAGTACTACTGATTAGTAAGAGGTTTTGTTGACTAAATATGCATATAGACTTTTGCCAACCAATTAAGTTTCAAGTCCATATTATATTTAATTGGCTTATTAGGTTCCACATGCTTGCTTACAAGCTGCTTGTGTCAATTTAAAGTGAATTATTGCTCTTAGTTTTCACAAGGGACAAAGGGCGTAACAACGTCTTCTTTTAGAGTTTTCTCCTTTTTGATAAGGTAGATAATTTTACCAAGAGTTAATGGTCAAAAACACATCCAAACTATCACTTTTTGTGAGTTTCATACCTCAACTATCATTGTTCGCTTTACCTACCTAAACTATCACCCCTGTTGTATTAAAACACACCTTGGTGCTGGGTGGTTCATTTGTGAACATGCAGGCAGGGTATAGAATGATTATTTATTATTTGAGGATAATATGCTTAAGTAAGTGAAAAACTGATAAAATCATATGGTACATTGATGCCGCTAGATCCTAACATTCGTAATTTCTAAATCTCTCTAGATTATCAAAAGGGGTTCCATCATTGTTCATAAGATGCACATTGTGAACTAGTAGAGTTCTACAGGGTTTGACTGTCAATTTTTCAGTTTCTATGAGTATGTCAAGAATGTACTTTTTTTGAGATAGAAAAATTTCCTTCTTTCTTCTATTTACTTCTACTTCCAAAAAATATTTCAACTGGCCTAAGTCCTTCGTATGAAACCTTGTAGGCAAGAAAGACTTAAAGGGAAGAGATCCCCTCACAATAAGAAGGATTATGCCAGTTGCAAATAGTCGATAGAAAATAGGGTGATCACACATGCTCTTTTTCAACCCACACACCTGAACTACCTCACTAAACTTGTCAAACCAATCTCAGGGACTCTGGTTGAAGCCATACAAGGACTTCTTCAAATGACAGACTTTCCTATACTTATCCTAAGCAATAAAATCGGGTGGTTACTCCATATACACTTCCTCTTAAAGATCACCATAAAATAATGCATTCTTGATATCGAACTAGTGTAAATGTCAATTCTCACAAATAGATAGAGAAATGAACAAACAAACATAAATGAGTTTGGAAACCGGATAAAAGGTGTGAGAATAACACCACATAAGTTTTAGCATATCCTTTAGCCACAAGCTTGGCCTTAACTCTTGCCATGGAACCATCTAGATTAACTTTAACCTTGAACACACACTTACATCCTATTGGTTTATCCCCATTGAATCCATCAAATTTCATGTGTGATTTTCCTTTGATGCATCTATTTCCTCAAGCATCGCATTTGACCATCTAGGATGATTCAAAGCCTCTTTCATAGTTTTGTGTATAGAAATAGAGTCTAGAGAAGAAATCAAGGATCTAGATGTGGAATATAAGCAATCATAGGAAACAAAGTTAGCAAATGAAATATGTGGATTTGCAAATCCCTTTACCTTTACGAAGCACAATAGGGAGGTCAAAATTTTCTAATGGATCAAGTAGGGAAGGATTTGATGACAAAGGAACTGGTGCAACATATATATCATCGGCCTCTCGTCTCCTTGAATAAACTTGAACAATTGGCGGTTTTGCTAGAACATGTGTGGAAGGCGCACCAATTGTGTGGTGATCAATAGAGTAATTATGAGATGAAAGAATAACATCATCTGATTGCATAACATGAGTAACCTGATAAATTAACCACTCAACATCCACCCTCTGACTTGTAAAACTGGGAGGGGTATAGAAGAATTGTGTAGTTTTTGAAAATATCACATCATTTTACTCCAAATAGTTGCCAAGTTTAGTAGAATAACATTGATACCCCTTCTAAAGTCATGAATAACCCAAGAAAACACATTTCAATGCCATAGGGTACCTCTCGAACATAACACTTACTTCTGAATACCTTTGGTTCCATAAAAAATAATGACTTGTTTAGAATAAGAACAATGTGAGGCATATTACAAACAAGCCGTGGATGACATGCAATTAATCAGAAAACAAGCCGTGGATGACATGCAATTAATCAGAAAACAAGTCGTAGAGAGTCTATCAACCCAATTTTTTAGGAACTGTCATTTGAAACATAAGTGATCGAGCTGTCTCAAGTAGATGTCTATTCTTACTCTCAGTAACTCTATTTTTAGAAGGTGTATCAACACATCACGACTAATGGAGAATACCGTGTTGTCTCAGTAGGATTGAAACAAGTCTGACATGTGTTCTTTAGCATTATCACTCCTTAAAATACACATCAAAGCAATGAATTGAGTTTTGATTTCAACACAAAAGGCACAAAAATGATTAAACATTTCAGAGCTACTTTTGTTGAAATAAATTGAAGTCATTTGATAGAAATTATCCACAAAAGTGTCAAAATACTCGTGTCCAGTTCTGGAACCTAAGGGACATGGTCCCTACACATCAAATTGAATTAACCCAAAAGCTTACTCAATCGGTTTATTAACCTTTGGACGTAACGTGTTGGGATGATGTTTTGCAACTTGGAATCATTCACATTTCAAAGAAGAACATTTTGAAATGGCGGACAGAGCTTCTTTAACAAAAGTAAAGAATGATTTCCCAATCGACAATGTGCTTCAAATAAAGCCATGACACTTGTGCAGACAACAAACAGAGGCTTTATTAAGGATATGTAGATCATCAAATATATATAGCCTTTATCAATAACCTTATGTGCGGCAAGATCACGAAACATGCATGATCGGGAAAGAATGAAATAGAACAATTAAAATCTATAACAAGTTTACTCATAGAAATCAAATTGAAAGCCAACTTCGGTATTTTTTTTATACAAGGGTAATTTTGTATTCACAAAAAAAAATCATCATCCAAGAAATGATAAATTGAAAATTTACATCTCATAGTGTGATGGGCACACCCCTATAAGGGTAACTAAATTACAAGTTTTCTAAGAAATCAACTACTTCTACCACCTCCCCCACCAAAACTTGTTTACACCAAAGAAATAGAAGACTAATACAATTTGTTCATCCTCTGAAAAGTAATTTTTTGTCCTTTAAAGCACCTAGTATTTCTTTCCTTCAATATGGATCAATAGCTACATGTTGGGAAGAGCTTCCACCATTATTACTAATTCCCTCTGCTTCCAACTCTTAAGAAGCTCCAAAGTAGTCTTTGGCATCACCTAGCTAACCCCTCAAATTCATAAAAGATATTCACAAATTGGCAGCTATTTGCCAATGTATGAGCAGATGGTTGTTCACTTCACCTTCCTGTTCACACATAAAACACATTGAACAAATTGGCATGCCTCCTTTCTGTAGGGCCTCATAAGTAAGACATGTTTTCCTAATTAGTAACCAAACAAAACATGACACTTCAATGGACATTTTACCTTTAAAAGTATTTTCTAGGGCCGTCTCTCAATCAGTGGGACATTATAGTTCATCTCTCAATAGCATGATTTCACTATATAGACCCTTTTGTTGTGTATTTTCCATATTGGCTTATCAAACCTATAAGAAGTACCTAGGAAATCATTAATAACCTCTAATAGCTTGGCAACCTCCTCAATTTCACAATCATTCAATGCTCTTCTAATAAGTAGATTCTAACCCAGACTTGTTCGGCTGTGTCATTATTCTGCATACTCAATGTATATAGAAGAGGGAATAGGTTTCTCAAACTGTCTTCCTCTATCTACATTTCATTCGAGAACTCTGTCTTCCATCCATCCCCAACACTAATACATATTTTATTTTTGAAATATGGCCATAGTCTTCCAAAGACTAGATCCAAATGTGCCCATAACCTCTTCAGTTGTCCACCGGTTAAATAAATCATACTTTCCTGATACAAATCTCCTTTGTGAGGCGCTATATTCTATACATGTCACGCCCCGAGAGCACCCCCTAGGCATAACACGACGTACTTGACCCCGAAGGGGTCTTATACGAGCCCTTAGCATATTCATCATTGCATATGGATATTTAATAATGCGGAGATTTAAAAACTTTTCAACATCAATGTCAAAGTGTCTCATAATAGAAAATAGAAAGTAGAATGTCTAGACATCATCATCTCAATGAAACCATCTAAGTACACATAAGAATTTCAAATAGGGACCATAGACCTTTACAATAGAATTGTCTCAAAATGACAAGTACATAAGGAGTCTAATAGTCTATTACAACATAAGGAACATAAGTGTCATAATGTGTGTCCTCGGAACTTGAGGACATACCAAAAAGTCTTGGAGAAAGTCTAAGTCCAAGATTGAGTCTCTTAGTAGCACAATCACTTTCCGGAACCTACACTTAGTAGCAAAAGGAAAAAAATATGGGTTATCACAATCAATTGTACTAAGTATGGAAGCCATGAAATTAAAACCATTTAAATCAAGCATAAAAGGGGCCTTTAGTTGAAAACATGCTATTTCAAGTTGAAAGCCATAATGCATATTCAAGGAACATTTAGCCAATCCACATTATAAGGTAAAGAGACATTCATGATCTTAACAAGAATCCATAACCCATACCTTACATATTTGAATTCCATTTATATCATACCATCATAAGACACCACCCATGACCCTCCTTTCAAGTTTACTTGTGCAATGTACACATGAAGTCCCATACCCCCATATATACTAAGTAAAGCCATCAAGAAGACACAAGTGTAATCACATACATAATTAATCATCATAATGGGTAAAACCAACCTTACCATCATTCATAAGTTGCCATCCATGGAGGACTCACACAAGAACTCCTCAAAGAACCCACTTGTGCAATGCATAGGTAAAGTCCCATACCCTCACCTATACTAAGTAGTATCCCTCAAGTAGTTCTAGTTAGAGTTCATAAGTCATTTACATAAGTCACATTCATACCTTAGATCATCTTCTTAAAATATAGGGATATTAGCAATAACCGACATAGACCATGTGAGCATCATGGAATCCGGTGTTCTACTCCCACACCGAAAAGAGAGTGTTCCACTTGCCAAGGTAGAACTAACATAATAGCATCTAGGTGGATCCACTAGCTAATACCTATGTGGGCAAACATAGTTATGGAACAAAGAGATTGCTACTAGAAACCTGGACTTGCTAAACGTAAAAGGTTTCCATCTCATGAGACAACATATATATTGGGAACCCGAACTTGCTAAACGTAAAAGGAACCCATATGGGAAGCCGAACTTGCTAAACGTAAAAGCTTCCATCTCATATTCATGTTCACTCGGTGCTAAGCACAATTCCCTTTTTAAAGTAGTATTAGGCCTTTACTTACACATTAATTCAATAAAGAGTGCATGACGGATTCAACCCATCATTCATCATATAGCTCACAAGTTCTAAGATGAAAGTTTACCTTTCATCATAGAACCATCAACATATAACAATGTTCATTCACATCATAGTCATGTAGTGTTCATGAGTTTTACCTTCTATTCATCATACCAACACTACCATAATCATAGCTTAACATTCATGTTCGTATCATAACATACTTGTCAACACTTGGGGTTGTAGGGAGGAGGAAACATAACTCAATCACTATAATTCATAATCAAGTAGCACCTCCACCATAAGTGGATCAACAATTCAATATATGAACATTCATCAATTTGACAACCTTCATTCATAGCCTTCAAAGACCACATCAAGATTCAACCCTAATTCATTGGTAATCATTCATCATATATAGCAACATCATAATACAATAATTAATTCCATAGATTCATATTAGATTCTCATCCTTCATTCACCATTAAAGTCATACTAGGGTTAAAGTGAGAAAGAAGGGGAATTCATGGGTCTTATGGGGATTTATTCAAAACCCAACAACACTACATTAATTCATCCACAAGCCATAATATACAACCATAATTAATCATTATAAATCAAAGAAAACACATTTGGAAAGTGACCCACGAAATTGAGAGAAAACCTAGAATTTGGGGAACTTTGAAATCCAATTTTGAGAGGGCCTCTTGGGGAAAAGATCCCAAGAGTGAAGAGCAACCATACCTTAGTTGATTCCTTGAGAATCAATGGATAAACTCCAAACAATTTGGGAAAGAGCCTTGAAA
>JAJONZ010034548.1:0-15151 GCA_029582445.1 Solanum paucissectum | reverse complement strand
CACTTATATAGCTCTGATACATTAATCTGATGCGCGAGATACAATAATATAAGCGCTGATACATTAATCTGATGCGCGAGATACAATAATATAAGCGCTGATACATTAATCTAATGCGCGAAAATGAGGGATTTTGGAAATTTGTAAAACTTATAGGGGATAATGGTAATAAGTAAACTAAAAAGTGGGATTTTTGTAATTTTTCCTATAACTAATCCTACTAATGGGATACTGGAGAGTACCTCTTTAGAATGAGGCGGATGGACCGGGCACCTTTTTGGAGAGGCCCGAGGAAACAAAGCCCATATAGGAGCCCATTATAGCTAAAACATCTACAAATTATTTCATGGAAAAATTAGATGAGTAATTTTTAATAAATCCTTACTAATTTTAATTTTAGTGATACTTTCTATTTATTACTATTTATAGCAATACATAGTACTACAATGATAAATGTGCACAATGTATTTAAAGTGAATTATGAATGTAATATAGATGTATTATAAGTGTTTTAAAATATATTATGCTTGTTTGATAAAAAATTGACATAATTTATTGTAAGTGTATTAAAGTGTGTGATAAATATATTATTCATGAACAAAATTTGTTTTATAGATTGTTCTTTGTAAATTGTAATATCTATTAAAATTATATTATAAATATATTATAAGTATCCAGTAAAAATTACCTTTGGTTGAAACCATCATCATTTTCCAATTCTTCTATATTGATTTGATCTTGCATTCAGATTAATTATACCCTCAAGTAATCAAATGTTTATTGGTTATAGAATTATTTGGCTTGACAAGTGAGATGACTACTCAAATTTCTATTCTGCAATTAACTTTGGCTCTCATCGAAGTAAACAAGTCACTATTATTGCTTCCTTCTGTTCCACTGACGGATTAATTTAGGACTAATAAAGTTTAGTTAAAATTGTTGCTTAGCGGATTAATTATTCCTTAAACATATCAATGCTCTACCTCTTAATCATCAATTTATTAAGGTTTTCAACCAATCAAAACATGTCCCTATTAGACAGTTTCCATGGACCATGTTAAGTTGATTACTTATAAAAACCACTAAAATATTACATTAATTAAATTAAAAAAACTCTATGACAAGCAGCTCAAGAGGATTTTCTAGAAATCATTGTAGCAAATTAACTACCTCCTTAATTCTTGATTAATGTACAGTTAGAATTTTTTTTATGGATGTCGAGGTTCTAACAAGCAAATTGTTATGTGGTGTAATAATTAATAATTAATCTGACACCTAGGCCTTCTCTAAAGGACATAAATTAAATACAAGGAAATAAGAAAGCTTCATTGTGATTACGACAGCTTACCAGATGCAGGCCTTTTATGTGAAATCTATCTAATATTACTCCCTCCGTCTCATTTTATATGTCATCTTTTTTTATAAATAATTGGTCTATAATACTTGTCATTTCATAAAATCAATGCATAAATTACCATATTGTTCCTTTTTTACCCTTGTGAGTTATTAGGCTTGAAAATATACATTTGATCAACTTAGAAAAGTTAAGTAAATGATTCATGTTTATTGGTTAAATTAATTAATTAAAATAAATTAATTCATATTCATTGATTAAAAACTTGAGTTCCAAAAAAATTAAATAAGGATAAAAGGGTAAAGTTACATCATTTCTTAATGCAAATACAAAGTGAAAAGATGACATATAAAATGGGACTGAGGGAGTAATACTATAGAGAAAATAAAGTGTTCAATTAATTCTTTAATTTACGCACAGTTTGGTCAGATTTGTTTATATTTCCAGAAATATGTAAATTGTCCGTCCATATTGCTTCATTGACAAAAGAGGAACTATAAAATAAAAAAATTAAAAGAGATCATCAAGATATTTTCATTTCGCTCCTTCCTTAGCAAGTAGGTCCGTCACCTTATTCTACTCGCGAAAGTGATGCATGATAACTGGGCCCTAAGTTGTTACATCAAATACCTGCATTCGTTTATTTAAGATAAAGCTATAAGTTCGTGATCTTTATTTATTAAGATTGATTACTTTAATAAAGTAGGTTGACAAGCATAAACACACTATAAGTTTATCGCATCGCTGGTCAAAGATAGTATATTATAAAGATCGTCTCCACAGAAATTGGTACAAATAATAATTCAATCAAAACTTGCTAACTATTATTCAGGTGATAAAAAAAAAGGAGTTGGTCGTGATTATCAACCACTTTTACAGACTAAATGATAACTAAAACTATGAAGTTTAATATGAATAATAAAAGATAGGGTACAAGACGAAACAAGTGCATAATGATAGTTGGAATTTGACCACATTCATTTATCACATCTAAAGTTCTATCGATTCTCTCGAATTCGATAGCTTATTAGAGTATCCTTAAGCCTTAGATTTCTCTTCCGAGTAAATCTCAAGTTATAGAATAAACCAATTATACCCCAATGATTCATATGCAAAAACATGTTAATGATTATTCTTAAGGAAGTAACATCCTTCGACTATTTTTCCTTGAGATTTAATCAATAATTATCAACAAGCTCCTTTGATTACTTTAGTGAAAATATAGTGATTCAATCCAACAAAACTATGCAACAACATTCACCAAGATATTCCTCTTTCGATTAAATAAAATAATGAACAAGGTTGCAATTAATTCAAATTTTCATAACAAGTTCAAGCCTAAGAACGAAAATCAAAATCCCAACAAATTCATCAATACAACATGTTTGTCAAATACCCTCTAAGAATCTACTCCATGGATGAGAATAAATTTACTAGGAACAAAGATGAAAAAGAAGACATAGCAATCAAACTTCGAATCCCAACTTCTGTTTTGGATTCGAGTAGAGTACCGCGTGTTCCCCTTCTCTTCTTCGTAACCTAACGTTTCTTTTGCTCCTTTTTTCGATAATAATTAGCCTTGGGGAAAGCTCCAACATCATATAGCATAGGGTTTCCTTCGAAATTCCAAAAACACCCTTCCTTTAATGATTTCATGCTGCGCGGACGCGCCACTGAAAACCGAAGTGCTCGACCAGCGCGCGGAGAGGCAGCAACTTCAAAAACCCACCACGCGGGTGCGCGGACGAGAGCCCGAGCGTGCGACCAGCACGTGGAGAGGAACTGTCTGACTTGTGTTTCACGCAGGCGCGCTGCTGGGTGCGCGGACAGGCAACACTCGCAAATGTGTTTTTCTCATCCTTTAGCATTCTTGTTGGTCTTTTTTCACTAATCATGTTCAACACTTGAATTGACAACCCTACACGCATGAAAAGTAGACCAATAATTACAAAATTTACACTCAAAATTTATCTAAATCATCTCATTTTATTGCCTATCATAGGTGCAAATTAAATCTCTAGTAGATGGAAGTTACGTTAATTAGAACAACTAATATCAAACTCTGCCGTAAACACTAAAATAAAACAACTTTTAGTGGCGATAAATATGCACATTAAGAAAGATCGTTAAATCTTTATTATTTGTCGTTGGATCTAATGTCGTTGGATCTAATGTCGTTGTAGGCTTTAGAAATATTTACAAAGAGTGGTAAATGCCTCTAAGAAAACATATTTAGCGATAATTAAGATATTGTTGTTAATTAATTGCAGCTAAAGTTCATTTTGACGTAGTGAAAGCAAATAAATAATTCAGTTAATTCATCTAAGTGCTCATTAGAATCTATAAAAATAAAAATAAGATTAGATAGCTGGAACTGTGGATTAGTACATGAAAATCATTAATCATGTAATTTGAGACCCACCTAAAGCAAATAGTATTTTGGAGTATAGTATGAGTTGAAATATTTTGTAAAGATTATGCCCAAAAAATCTAGCTAGGAGTAACTTTTAAAGGAACAGATGAGCTGGAATTGCAATTTGGGAAGATGTGATATCCAGCTAGTTAGTAATTTCGTTTTTGTTATTATTATTAGCACTTTTTTGTTTATCTTAATGGTAGTCATAATCCAGATTAACGTTCAAATAATTGGAGTTTATCTCATAAATTTGCCATACTTTAATGATTAGAAAAATAATGGTGACACGATAGGCTAACAAGAATAAAAGTGAGACTATCGTTACATTATCGGACATGATAGAATTATGTCATATGGTGGTCAAACGTCAAGGGAAAAAGAAATTATTTTATAAATATATGGAGAATAATATATAGTTGAAATAAAATTCATAAAATCGTACATCATACAACTACCGATTTCTTCAATTCAAAATACATAATACAAGTGTATATATAAAAAAAAATGTCATTATTAAAGGTGGTTCATTTCATTATCAGTTCTCCTTAAAAAATAAATTAAAAGTGGAATTTAAACTTGATCTCTAAAATTTTCACCTACTTTATTGAGCTCCGCTTCATTAATATATCTTTTTCGAAAGTGTATAGGTTCTTGTAAACAACGATCAGTCATTCGTAATCAACCTCAACACTTAAATACAATTGACTGATCATGCTAATAGCGTGATAATTGTTTGCCCTATTTTGTAGGTATAAATTAATCTCTTTAAGTTGATTATGATTGAGAACTAAAACCTAATATATTATGTATTCTCTTGACTTTCTGCTCTTTTATTATTGGATTGTAATGAACAATTACGATAACGTAACATCATGATTCATGTACTTAACTCACAATTTTGGTGTGTTTGTAACGTTATTTTCAAAGGGAAGATTATCTAAATCATGTAAAGAGTCAAAGAAATTCACTCATCTCCGACGTGGAGCAATATTATAAATGTTAAATAAGTCGATGATACATAAGGACATTTCTTGGGTTAAACGATTGTCCGGTCCTTGAAGATTGAAGATTTGATCAAACTGCTAAAGAGTACAGTATATATTTTTTTTTATTTCCGACCTGATACATAAGGACATTTCTTGTGTTAAATGATATTATCCAGTCCTTGAAGATTTGATCTAATTGCTAGAGAGTATGCTATATTTTTTTGGTTTCCCACCTATTGATCGGAGTCCGCATAAGAGCTCTGACTAAATTTGGATCGTTCACTGTCGGGGCCACATTTTCTCAATACCCATAGCTCAAACCCGAGACATTTGATTAAAAGTGAAATAATTTCACCACTGCATCACAATCCGTAATACAAAGTATACTATATATAAATCTTCATAGTTCATAGTATATAGGATGATTAATCAAAAATTAATTGTTCTAATTCGTACATAATTGATATGACTGATCTGAAAAATAAAATAACCTCTTCACATGGACGTACATTATGGAATAGATAAGTGTCGAGAGAAAGAGATCTAAATTAACTGTCACTTTACCTGGCTAATTAATTGAGAGCTAGGTACATAGAGAAAAACAAAATTGTAAGTATATTGTTTAAACTAAGGACTAAATTAGTCTATTGTTTAACCATATATATAAATAATATTATATATGGTCCATAATCCATTTGCAAATAGTCCATGCCCTATTGGAGGAGTAGGGTATCCCAATTATGGTGATGATATCTTCAAACAAAGAAAAAATATACTTATAACGAGGAATCATTTTTGGTGGAGCAATGCCATTAGTTTGGCATAATTAATTCTCTCCTTCTGAGCTTTTGTTTAATTATCCCTCTATATAAATTATTCCTCCTATGGTCTAATTCTTTAACTGATAAAATACGGGGGGGGGGGTCCATCGTTTTCTCTTACACTTTTTATATAGGCTTAAACTAGTACTACAACTTTAAGCCAAGTAAGTTAGTTGTTATGTAGGAAAAAGAGATGAAGTCACCGCAACAAAAAAAAAACTTTTAACAGCAATAAATATACATATTAACAAAGATTATTAAAGCTTTTACCAGCACTAATTTATTGTCATTGAATCTAATATCGCTATAGACTTTAGAGACACTTACAAAGAGTGTTAATTGCCGCTAAAAATACATATTTAATAACAATTAATCTATTGTCATTAATTAAATGCTGCTAAAGATCATTTTTGGTGTAGTGAGTTGACCTAAAATAAAATAGTGCACAAAACATTCCGCATTAACAGTGTTGTGGAAGAGCCATATGACAAAGAATGTGATATATATGAAAGATTTGTATTTATTGTGGAAATTTTGTTTTCTCTATGATTAATATCTCCTCTCTTTTTTTTTCAAATCTCATAATTTACTATAAATTAATTCTTTCAATATTTCCTTTCATGGCAAGAATATCATTTATGATGAAGAGGATGAGATTAAGAGATTGATTCAGAGTGTTTGCAGAGTGAAACCATACAACCATTAATAACTACTTCCACATCTTGGACCCATAACCCTATAAGTCACACGATAAGACAATCTTCACCATTGCTATATGGCTCCTCTTCGAAGTATTGTTTTAAAGATCACTTGTAAACTTTTGAAAACACTAAAATGAATCACCATAAAAAAAGCAAAAATATTCATGTGGAAGATACACATTATTAGTTGAGATAGAGAAAGCCATGGAGATGATGATCAGACATGAAAGATAGATCATAAATAGGGAAATATGTTTCACAAGAAGGAGGCATATAAACAGCGACTAAATAGTAGAGTTAAAACATATTGAAAACGAACCAAATGGATGAATGCAAAACGTAGCTGCATTAATAGATAAATGAAAGGTGCACATTGAATCAATGATTGCCAGTTAAGACCATTTTTGTACACAAAATTTCACCACTTATCCTTTTTAAAATAATTACTATTTAATAAATAACTTATTGTAATTTATAAACATTTTAGAGCATAATCTAAAAGTTAGTCGATAGTATAATGTTTTCTTATTAATCCTAAAGACTATAAAAAAAAATTAAAAAATCATATGTCCCCGAAGGAACTTTTAAAAATAGGGGTAAAATCTGAATAGTGACAAATTAAAAGGAACATTTGAATAAAATGATCAGTACATTTTGTATCTGTTAAAAAAGTTTTTCATTTAACAAAACCAACGAATAGTTCTTAAAATAAAATTACAGTTCTTCTTTAATACAAAAACAAGAAGCGCCAAGTTATTTAAAGAGTTCACCATAGGAAACAAAAATAAAAGAAAATGTCTTTAATAGAAGGAATAGAAAGAACATAATCGTAGGATCTAAATAACTAGGTGTAATGCGGAAGCTGGTAATTAAACAAATTTCGAAAGACCATGAGTAAGAAGACTAATGAGAAATATATCAAAAGACACAAAATTTAGCGTGGTTTTGTCAATCGACATACATCCATAAAGGAGATGAGCAATCCACTATAAATATGATAGTACAAAATATAGAGAGAGAACACCTCAACCAATTTACTCGGAATACAAGGAGGTTCACAAAATTCTCTCCCAAAACCAAAACTCTCAAAACCCTAAAGACTACATTGTGAACGTTGATTAAGTTAGAATGAACATGTCTCTATTTATAAAGTGTTAAACCTTTTCCTACAAATTGGATAGTAAAGCTATTAAGATATACGAAAATGACATGTTAACCTTTCAAATTGAGAAAATACCTACCATTTACTATAGTACTCGTTATTTTTAATTTTCGATCAACCCCGACCCAGCCCCTACCCCTTTACATCAACACAAGTTCTGACTTTTGAGTGCAAATTCGATGGGATGGGGGGCTTTCAAGACGATAACATCAATAATAACAATATATTTCACAAGTTAGACTTTATTTTTGAATAACGTGACATAATCATATTACCTCAATTAGATGATAAATAACATGTTATATTATAATTTTAGCATAAATAACTTAAATTTATACGGCATTACGCCCGCTTTAACAATTTAATAACCTTATTTGACACACCAAAAATAATTGTAATTAATTTCAACGCCATTTACTCTTACTTTATGTGTCCTTTAAAAAAAATCATTTTCGTAATGAAGGTAGAGATTGATGAAGTAAGCAAACAGTTGAGACTTGTTCAAAGCTATTGGGTACACTTGTTAACTTGGTCAATTTAACATAGATTTTGAAATTGAAATTTGAAACTTAAAATTTAATATTTTGAAATTGTGATTTTTTAAAATTTGAAATTATGTTAGACATGTATTTTGTGAGTGTGAGAAAAAAATTTCTCTCGAAAACTAATCGCACTTAAAAATACTTCAAATTAGAACTTATAATCAAATAAATATTTGAAGATAAAATTTTAAATCTGATTCTGAACTCATGATGAAATACCGGATAAGTAAAGTATGTAGTGCTCATATGTTCTTGGATATGCTATAAAAAGTACATATAATAATCTACTAACTTATAAATTTTTTATTTTTTGTTTATATATATACATAAACACACATGACTAGTTCATGAAAATTCAAATGTCCACAAAAAAATAAAAAACTCACACCAATTTTTCTTATTTCATCATTTCAAAGTTGCTAAGAATTAAACTGTCTCCAACAGCATCTTGCTCAAAAAGATACCCATCAAAGTCGCCATCTGATGCCCACCACGGTGGGTACAGCCACCCGTCAACTGAGTCAGTCATCTTCAATTCGGTCTTCGACTCATCCGACTCAAAACTTCCGTCCAAGCAAGGAAGCTCTATAATTTCACCCAGATCGTCCGACGCCGACGTGATTTTGTCAATTGAACTAACGGAGGAGGAAGAAGATACTAAATTTGGATCCTCCATTGCAGCTGCTTCAGCTGCAGCAGCTTGAACATCTCTCGGTGAGAGTGAAATTGGGCGAGGCAATGAGTCAATTAGATGAGGGAAATTTAAAATTGATGAGTCCTTTTTTATGCTCAATGCAGCGACGTCGTGTGCTCTAGCCGCCATTTCTGCAGTTGGATAAGTCCCGAGCCAAATGCGTGACTTTTTACGCGGTTCCCGAATTTCAGACACCCATTTTCCCCAACTTCGCATACGAACTCCTCTATAAATTGGGTGTTTATTCCCTTTTTCAACACTCTCTCTTATTCGCTTCGACATTCAATTAGTATGAGTTGTAAACACCTTAATTTTCACCTCTAATTTTACAATTATAGATACGAATTACCAAAAAGATGGAAGAGAAAAAGAAAAAGAAAAAAGATCAAAGGAGAGAGAGAGAAATGTTTGCAAAAAGGAGCAACTTATGATGTTTATGACCAATTGGATTCTAACATACTGTATTTGTATCGAAAGGATGCTTTACGAAAACAGGGGAGAAAAAAATCAAATGTGTCGATTTCTACTTTAGAGAAGAATGGGAATGAAATATGAAAAAAAGGACAAAAATCGAAGTATTTTTGGTGGGGGTGAGAGACAGGGAATTGGAGTGTGTTTTTCTTAGAGAGAAATGGACTTCATTATCATACATTCTGAACGAGCTTAATATATAGTATATATTTATATATGTCAAGTGTAGAGAATTATTACTTCGTTCAATATATTGTAGAGAATTATTACTTGTCAATTTACAAGAACGTCTGTAATATAGACAAACAATACGTAAAATATTAGGTTTAGCTTATTAAATTTGTTGTACGGTTTACTTTAAGCGTTATAATAACATTTTATTTCTACTAAAAATACTGATGACGATTGACCAACCAACTACCAATGCATCCTTAATAACAAAAATGATTTAGCTTTTATACATATTAGTATTAAAATATACACACATTGATGGTGTAAACTGTAAAGTATTTTTAAATTTATTAGTGTATTTTAATAGGTAACATATCATTCTTTTTGTATGGTTAATCTCACTTTTTATGAATAATTGATTATCATTACTACATTTAGTTTAACCTAATAATATACTCCATATATTTTATTTTAAATACCAAAATTTGACTGGACAAAGAGTTTAAGAGAAATTAAAAAAAAGGTTGGTACATGCCAAAAGTACCTCCAGATTTTGTAATTTCAAACATGATATATGAATTTTTGTGCCTATAAAAATCGTCATTAAAAATAAAACTTGAAAATAGCGTTGGTTTTTTTTTTCATTTAAAAATAATGAAATTGATGGAATATTTATTATTTTTTTCATACTACATTATTTCTTCCATTAGTGAAGATTAACATTCCAAAGTCCAAACTAACCAACAAGAAGGTTTAGTCACTATCATGCTGAAAGGGTCCCAAAAAGCTCAATAAAAGTCTATGTTCTTTAAATGTAGTTTTTTGTAGCTTGTAAATCAAAATCATCCACGTACTCTTCTTTCATTTGTCCCTTACACGTGCTCAACTTTAAAATCTAAACATGACCCATCTTCTTATTTTGGTGAAAGGCTACCTCCTACTTCTAATCTAAACTAAAAATAAATAAGCCTCGTATATTTATTCAACAACAATAATAAAATATTAAATATAATTTCACGAGAGGATAGAATATAAGCATGCATATATTTTTCTTATTTTGTGAGGATGAAAATGAAAATACTATTTTCTTTAATAACATTTAAAAGACATTAAGTCCAGGGAAAATAATTAAATCATAGAGAGAAACGATTATATGCAATATTATCCTGTATTTTATAAAAGGTTATTTTCACCGTTCGAATCTATAACCTCTCAATGACATCAGAATAAGTAGATCAGTTATATCAAAGTTGCTATTATTTTTGCACTTTTCCGTATAAATAAATTATATTTACAAAATATATCTTTGATTTGTTTAAAAATTAAATAGCACGTCACAGTTGGTGACGGATGAATGTTTAGCTGACTTCTGATTAATGAAACTAGTAAGTAGCCGTTTGGCGAAATTGCGTGTGCATAAATTGTACTGATTCTTTCAAAAGAAAAATGGAAGATGAGTTACGAGTTTTAAAAGTGATTTTGACCGGTTTTTTAAAATTATTTTTTATTTTTTCAAATAAAATATATATTCAAACACAACTTGAACGTTCAAATAATCTTTTTAAACTTAACTTCAAATGCTACAGCGTTTTTTCCGTTTAAACCCTACAAAAAGGAGCTAGAGTAAGTGCAGTAGTACTGTTCAAAAATACTACATTTTGGACCAAGTTCATCATTATCCCAAGGTAGCAAAAAGCAAAACTGGAAGTCATTCTGCAACAATTCTCTCTTTTTTCCTATTCTACTTATGGCATTCTTGTGATAGTCAGTCACAGCACAAAAACTTGTTTATTTTTTCAGTAGCAATATACTTCGATAAAAGTGACACTCGTCTTGAACGTATTAAGCCGAACTGCCGTACACCAACCAATTACAGGCATTTTACTTATATGCCCCTTAAGTCACTATCATTTTGTTAACAATTAGTGATGTAAGGGGCCGGCAAAGTAAAAAGAAAGAGCAGGAGTTACTACCTTCGTCCACTTTTAATTGTCATAGTTTTTTTTTTAGAGTCAAATTATAAAATTTTGACTAACATTTTATGATATATTTTTTCATCATATTGATATGCAAAAATTATAATTTATAGTACTTTTCATATAATTTTTGAATATCTAAATTTTTTGTTTAAAATATCGAATTAATTTAATCTAATTTAATTTTGAAAATTAGTCAAATTGACTTTCAAAAAGCGCAACATGACAAATAAAAATAAACGGAATAGTAGTCTTGAAATAAATTGTATGAAATAGCAAATTATTAATTTAAATTAAATGTTATAGCCATAGTTTATTTTATTTGTAATTCACAGCAAACATCCCATTTTTTTGTCATCTGGTTCGGTATACAATTAGTCATTTTCGGTATACAATTACCCATTTGGTATACAAATGTATAAAATGTCTTTGTGTTTCTTTAAAGCGAGAGAAAAGTGTATATACAAATACAAATACATATATTTTCGTCCTATACACTTATAATTATACAAATACAGATCTTATTATACAAATTACAATGTATAAATGAATTTATACAAAACTGAACAATTTGTATAAAATTGGATGTATCTAGCGAATTATACAAATCAAAAGCTCCATAGCAAACATAAAATTTGTTATTGGAGCGCAATTATGCAAACTATAGTTATAACATACAAATATGATTTTTATGTTTGCTATATGTGAAAGTTGCTCATAAAAGAATGAGGTAGCAAAGAATTCATGGGTATTTGGGCTACTAGAAAAGGCCTTTAGATTAGATGTTGGACCCAAGTAGACTCTTGAAGATTTATAGAGAGCTTTTAACTTAAAAGGCCCAAAGAGAATAGTTCGAAATCCTCTAGGAATCACTATGGGATCTTAGCATAAATAGCCCACCGAATTCACTACTTACTTTCTTAGTTAGTATACATATTTTATACATTGATGGGGGAGTTTTTGCAAATAGTCACTATAATAAATTTAATTATGCTTCATAGTTATAATTTACTATTTACATATTTACTGGTTATAGCTACAATTTAAGTTGTCTCGTTTGTATAATTTGTGGATTTGTATAATTTGCGGGTACATTTGCACAATTAAGATATTTTTATATAAACTCGAAATAACGAATTTATACAAACACAAACATCTGAACTTTAAACAGTTATACAAATTATATTATACAAAATTACATTATACAAAAGTTATACAAATCATATTATACAAATTCCAAATTATACAAACGTGCGAATTATACAAACTCGAAACCCCAGCCCATGAATTTTTCATAGAATATTTATCGCGAGTAGTAATTAACTAAAACTATAAATATGATGACTAACTAATATATGTTTGCTTAACCATGTAATTTTTCCTACATAGATACCCCACCCACCACCCACCCCATCCCGCACCTTCACACACACACACACACACATATATAACCCGGATGATGCCATAAAAAAAGAAAAAAAAATAGAATATACAAATACGATATTCAAAAAAAAGAAAACGGGAATTCCAAATTTTCTATTTTTATAGCGCTTCACTTTCGGTTATTCGGAATAATCAACTTACGTCTCACTTCTTCATTGATTTGGGTGAAAGGGAACCGTCTACCAGTTGGGAAGCTAGACATCAAGTAACTGGTTTGATGATGATAACTAATGTGACACGCCAGAGTTGGCTGTTGGCACAACATGGTGGTGCCTTACCGCACCGCAGGTGGACGCGCGGTGACGTTGGTGGTGGTGCTTCAGGATTCCGATGTACTGCGTCCAAAATCAGAACGAGCTTGTCGGCGGACCACTGTCGTCTCATTCTTGAGTGAGCTGGAGCGCATCCATCTTATCCATTGAACTAGCTAGAAGTTATCGCTTCGGGTCGAAGCACTAAAAGAAAAGGATTGGGAAACGCGGCGGCATAGGAACCGCGGAACCCCCTATTAGTAAAGGGAAAATGAAAGTGCGCTCCTGCACACCAGCGGAAAAGGTCCTTTCCTTTTTTAATAATAATAAATAAGGTAAGCTTTATAGCTCCAACCTAATCAAGGGGCTTTAATGCCATTTGTATAGATTGGGTTATATATATATATATATATATATATACATATACTATGTTTTCTTAAATAACACATAAATATTTCTAAAATAGTATCAAACACTAAAAACAAGTAAGAAAATCAATACTTATTTTCCAAAAAAATATTTACATTCGTCTCGAATCACCCTTTTATCTTGATTTGTCAACTGTCACAAGCAGGGGAGGATTTACGTTGAACGAAGGGGGTTGAAAAATTACACTATATATATAAGATTAAATTTTTAATATACGTGTATATATATATATACTATTGAACCCCCTGAACATATACAAAAGGCGTAGCTCAGTGGCATTGGGGGTTCAGGAATTCGCTCTACTGCACGTGAGGTCGCGTGTTCGAATCCAGGCAGAGACATTTCTTTTATTAGCTTGTATTTTAGGCGTTTTAATTTTTTTAAAATAATAATAATGCAATCAGAAAATGATGTTTAGTTCCAAAAAATTAAAACGCTGATTGGGAATTTAGGATTTATTAGTTTAATCCCTAATTATAAAATTAAATATTAAAAAACCCTTTTCTTCTTGATTCGACCGTTTAATCCGATCCGTTTATATCCGTTTCGACCTGTTTATTTGTGGATATTATTTACGTGATTAATTTTTTTTGAACCCCCTTGATGAAAATCCTCCCTCCGCCACTGGTCACAAGCCTGATCCAATAACTGTGTTACTTCTATAATATTAATGATCATGATTCACGATATGTTTCTTCTTCTTCTTCTATATTACTTGTCGTGTGCACCATTAACACTAGGAAACTTAAATCATGTGTAGTTTTGACATTGTGACTTGTGAGTCTTCTTGTTCATTTAAATTTTGAGCGTGAAAGTATTTGGACTTTTTCACTTACTTGGTTATCTTACGAATTAGTTTTGTATTGTGCAACTAATTTTCAGTAGACATCTAGATTTTCCAAAAAATTGGGGAAAAATTTAACAAATAGTGTTTGTCCATATAATTTGTCATTATTTGACAAATATTTTTGTCAAATAACCCAAATTTCTAAATACTAGAAAAAACTAGTATTTGGGCCAAATCTCATTATTCAGGATCTTCTAAAAAATCAAATTCTACACCAAACTTTTAACTTTTACAAAAACATCATCTATACTAGTTGTTTGCGCTGTATTACATAATTTTTCGTGAAAACCAAAGTAGTGATGAAATATTCAGTGAATATGAAAGTGATGATATGGCTGTTGATGAAAATGATGAACAATCGGCTCAGAGTAACAAAGTCATGTGCTTTGTCTACTTCACGATGTATGAAATGATACTTGTTGCACTCACCCCAAACTACCACATTGCTCCAGTTAGGGGTGTACATAGGTCGGTTTGGTTTGGTTTTTTATTAAAAAAAACCTAAACCAATTATGTCGGTTTATTAAATCTAAATACCAAATCAAACCACGCAAAGTCGGTTTTTTCGGTTTCGGTTTTAGTCGGTTCTTTCGGTTTTTCAGTTTTATTCGGTTTTTTACAACTTAACGGTGTTTGAAAAAGAGATCAAATATATTTTCACCTACCTGTGTGATAAGCAAAACTTAAAAAATGTTAAATGAATAGAAATTTTCGTAAAGACGATAAAATTCACATGACTACAAATTTTTTTTTTTGAAATATCAACGTTCATTATGTTAAATTAATAAGATTAAAGGATATAGTCAAACTGAATACAAAACGAAATATTTACAAAGCAAATTGTTAACTTCGAATTTGAAAAACTATAACAATATAATTGTAACTTC
>JAJONZ010034547.1:0-17697 GCA_029582445.1 Solanum paucissectum | reverse complement strand
GGAAATTTCGGATTTTGATACGGTTGCTCTAAAATTTGGGTTAGACCCATTTCCCACTCAATTTGACCCCCTAAACAAGAATATGAAGTCGGATTTTCGAAAAACGAAACAGATCTTTTTATATACAGCTAAACCAGTTTCCGGTAACTTCCGAAGCACATTTCTAAGAACTTTTGGGTCAAATTCAATTATAATCATTTCATTAAGTTCTCGACTCCAACTCACATATGAGGCTCTAGTTTCACTCTATCATTTTCCGAGTCGTTACAGCTCTATTTGAGGCCTTGTATGGTATGAGGTGTAGATCCCCTATAGGTTGGTTTGAGGTAGGTGAAGTTGCCCCAATAGGCCCCGAGTTGGTACACGAGGCTATGGAAAAAGTCAAATTATTAAAGAAATGATGAAAATGGCTCAAAGTCGACAAAAGTCATATGCCGAGGTTAGAATAAAAGATCTTGAGTTTGATGTTAATGATTGGGTCTATTTGAAAATTTCACCCATGAAGGATACAATGAGGTTTGGTAAGAAAGGGAAGCTTAGTCCTCGATATGTATGCCCATATCAGATTTTGAGACGTATTGGTAAGGTTGCTTATGAACTAGAATTGCCTAATGAGTTGCCATCGGTGCATCCTGTTTTAAATGTCTCCATGTTGAAGAAATGTGTTGGTGATCCAAAATCTATAGTTCCCTTAGACGTTTTGGGAGTTGATGAGAATCTTTCGTTTGAAGAAGTTCCGGTTGAGATTTTAGACCAGCAAGTCAAGAAGTTGAGAAATAAAAAAGTTACTTTTGTGAAAGTGTTGTGGAGGAATCAATTAGTTGAGGGTGCTACTTGGAGGCCAAAGCCAATATGATGTCCCGTTATCCTCATCTCTTTCCTTCCACCCCTACTCTAGCTTGACGTATTGATGTTCCTTATGGTTTACTCTTTTGGTGTCATGTATTTTAGATATTCCCATGAATTCCTCATTTATGCATGTTCATGAAAAAACTTAAGTTTTGAGAAAATGAGTCAACTTGATTGACTTCTACATGTTTATGTGCATTTGAGTATGAGTTCCATATAGACTTCATGATATGATGTTTTGAACATGCTTTAGCTTGGAGTTGATGTTTCCTCCTCGGATATGTGTATTTATGTAATTACATGCATGTTGGGCTATTCTGTTTGAGTTCCTAGCTTATGATATCTTGAATCTTATTCGAGGACGAATGATCCCAAGGGGGAGATAATGCAACACCTAGAATTCAAGAGAGGGAAAGAAAATTTCAGTTTTTAGGAAATCTAGTGCCAGGACTGATGGACGCTATTGACGGTCCATCGTCTGACACACGAACCATAGGTCGGGTCCATGGATTGGCCAGTCAGTTTTCCAAAATGTCAAGTTCCAGTTCATTTTCAATGGTTCACTAGGACGGTCCATCGTTCAAAGTATGGGTCGTAGGTAGGTCTCGTAGGTGAGCCCCATACTTAAATGAAATTCAAGATGAAAAGTCAAGATCCACGGCTGCGACCAACGGACCGTCGTTGGATCCATGGTCCGTGGATAGGGGTCCATCAATCAAGGCCTTAGATTCTAGCCTCTGATCGCAAACGATGCCCTACTAGGATGGTCTGTGGTCTGACCAACAGACCGTCGTCTAGGTCGGCAGTTATTAATTTCAAGGGCTTTTGGGTCTTTTCCTAATTATTTTCTCCTAATACTATGTCTGTTTAACCTTCACAAAAACCCCTATATAAACGTTTTAACCCAAAACTTTCCCAAATGAAATGATTCTCTCAAATTTACAGAAGAAGAACAATACTTCCTCCCAAAATATTTCTCTCTCTAGAAAGCTTGAAGAAAAAGGGATCATCCTAGGGTTTCAAGTCAAGTCTCCAATTCCTCCATTGAAGTTAAGAAATTGGCATTGAGGTATGATAGTTTTCATCAATGGAGTTCCCAACTTCTCCGATTTTCAAAGTTAGAATTCCCCAATTAAGTTAGGGTTTTCTTCTATGTCATGGGTTCCTTTGATTATTGATTTAATTGATTGATTTATGATCTCTTATGCATGAATTGAGTTAATATCATGTTTTTATGAGGATCCCCCATGAACCAATGTAATCCCCATGTTTTCCAAGTTATGATTATATAATGTGGGTTTTAGAATATGAAAGAAAAGTTTATGAAATCAAGCATGTTCTCATGAAATTTATGTAAATATTTTAAGAATGCTTTGAAAGTGAAGTTTCAATGATTTTGCCATTGTTGTGTTGTTGAAATAATTTCTCATATACACTTGTAAGCATGAATTGTGAACGGTTTTCTAACACGATAAGGGTTCTTAAGGTTGAAAGACTTTCTCACCTAAACTGAACCAATGTTAAGAAGCTATCCTAATGTTAAGATAAGAGGCAATTACACATGCTCTCTAATTGAATGACAAGAGGCGATTACCCATGTCACATGATGTAAGGACAAGAGGCGATTACCCATGTTCCTTTAAGTGCTAAGATGAATATGAATAAGAAATATTTCATGGAAGTTAAGCTTAGAACCGAGTCGACAAGTGGCGATTACCCATATCCCATAAACTATGTGCCAACATAGGATTGTCTAGATAGACATTAGCTAGTGGATCCACATAAGCTAGAAGTTCATGGTACTTACTGTGGCAAGTAGGGCAACTTCTTTCGGTGTGGGAGACACCAGATTCCATGTTAATAGATCACATGGTCTTAAATGTCGGTTAACGAGCGGTTAAAAAACAATCAAGTTATGATGAACTAAGGTTACTTCAAGGAAGTATGTCATACATGTTTAAGGTGATGACTATATGCATTGACCATGTTTTAGGTCCAGTCTGTTTACCTCAATTTACGCACTATTTGAGGCTAAAATAGGTGGGGTGGCGACCTAGTCTTAAGATAAGATATAGGCAATAAGACTTTAAGCGCACCTGAGAGCCTTTGCCCATAGAGAATATTGGGGACGAAAGTCTCTGGGGGTTCTATGGGAGACTCATGTTTTCTAACTCATTATCTCATGTTTAGGTTGGTCATTGCATTTAATAAAGGTATCTCTTTTATGTATGTTTTTCAAATGTTTTATGCATGGCTATCACACTTGGTACATATTTTGTACTAACACATACTCTTGCCTATATTTCCCCAAATGTAGGGTCCAACAGTCAGGGTTTCCAGTTTCTTGACTAGAGTTCGTTGAGGAGATTTCGAACTTTGGGTGTGTACTCATACTTCGAGGACGGACATTTATTGTTTTCAGTATTTCCTTACTTTCAGTTTATTTTTTAACATGATGTACGGGCTCCGCCCAGATTCATTCTTATGTACTAGATGTCTTTGAGACTAATGTTTAGACTTCCGTTTTACTTTTATAAAATGGTTTGGACTTGAAATGTTTCTCTTTAACTCTTTTATTCTATTTCTTGTATGATGAAAGCTAAGAGGCTTGTATGGGGCCTTTCGGGGTCTTATACGCCATGTTACACCTAGGGTCTACCTTGGGTCGTGACAATTTTAACAATATTCTATAACAATTAAACTTAATTTATAAGTTAATGTTTCCTCGAATTTTTGTTTTTGTTTAATTTCTTAGTGGTTAAAATATAAATTCTGCAATACGTATTGTTCGAGTCAATATATTAAAGGTCATTCAACTTTAGGAATTTATCTTCCAAAGTCATTGATCTTTGTTTTGTATCAATAAAATCAGTCAACTTAAACTTTTGTATCAGTAAAGTTACTCAACATAGACCTTTGTATTAGTAAAATCACTCAACAAAATTTAACATTATAATATTTTTTATGTCATGGAAAATTGATCCCACAAATAAATAGAGTTAAGTAAAACTAATTAAAATTCTTTTATGGTTAAACTTAATTAGTTAACAAATACATATATGCATAACATTATATCTTAATTTAGTAAATAAAAATAAATAATTGAGACTTTATTTATTGGTTCTGTAACACACCGGAAACTAGTAGACTAAGCTAGGGCTAAGTGTGTGTTAGGGAAAGAGCCAAAAAGGGGTTTGGGAAGCCTAGTCTCTCCCAAGCACTGACCACCTTACCACTCCCCCCATGACGGTTCGTGGTGGGGACCATGAGTCGTGGGAGGTGCCGTGGTGGTGAGGCAGTAGCCATGCCAAAACTGCCCCAAATGAGGACCCTCCCCACGAGCCACTTGACGGTTCGTGAAGGCCACCACGGCCATGGGAGGGGTCGTGGTCTTAACTTGACCTTGTGGGGAAAAGGTTTGGCAATCCTAGCCACAGGTTCATGGACCATGGAGGGCACCACTGCCCGTGGTAGGGACCATGGTCGTGGGAAGGGTCGTGAACATGCCTTAGATCTAGGGGTTTTGGGAGGGGGCTGCCTAGCTACTGTCCCATGGTCCACGAAGGGGACCACGACTCATAGAGAGGACCACGGCTCGTGGGACCTCACGTGGTCCTTGGGCAGTGCACTGTTGATGGTTAATTGGGTCATTTCGGTTTCAATTAAAATAAAGCCAAGTCGTTTTGCCTAAGCCTAGTACACCTATATAAGTGATTTTAACCCTTTAAACTCACCATTCAAGACATTATTTCCAAAACCCCAAAAGAATCCCAAAGTTCTTCCTATCAAATCTTTCTCTATCTAGAACTTGAAGAAGAAGATAGAGTTTGGAGTTAGGATCAAGGTCAAGTCTCTAATCCTGAAGCATTTGTGGGGTTCGTAACCAAGGTATGATAGCTTTTCATACATGAATTCCTTCCATCCATGGAGTCCCCATGATTTCCCCAATTGTGAAGATGTAATCCCCAATTTGAGTTACGGTTTCTTCCAATGTTGTGGGTATTGACGAATGTTGATCCAATTGAGTGTATTATGATTGTTTACAATTGAAATGATAGAATTACTTGTTTTTGGGATGGAATTACATGTACCCATGCCTAACTCATGTCTAGAAAGATAAAATTGATGTAAATGAGTTTTATGCCATGAAAGGATAAATTGTGGGTTTAGATGTATTTAATCTAGGATTGATAAGATACATTAGAATTGAAGCTTACATGATGAATCATGATTAGATTAATTTGAGATTGAAGCTCACGATATGATTATGATATTGAATTGCTTGAGATTGAGCATATAGAATGACTATGAGATATAGGGCTTTGAGAGTGAAGCTTTTGTTGTCAATTGTTGACTAATGATGTAATTGTTGTAGAAGGGATAGTTCCCACATGAATTGCTTATGATTATGCATGTGAAAGGTTTACTCACATTGAATGATTCTAGGTTGAAAGGATTGATCACCTAAAATAAATCTAATTAATGCTAATGACTAAGAAATTGATGAGGCTAAAGGCGATTACCCATGAACTACAAATGAGATGGATATGAGGCGATTACCCGTATTCCATGAAGTAGAATAAAGAGGCAATTACCCATATTCCTTAAAGTTGAACAAGACGTGACTCCCCATATTCTTTTGATGTGATTTTACTATAGGTGAATACCCATGATCCTTATGAAATGAAAAGAGGCGAATACCCATGTCATATGTTGCTGGACAAAAGGCGAGAACCTATGATTCATATGTTAAGTTGGACTAGAAGTGGGTACCCATGATCCCTAAAAGGACCAGAGATGACTACCCATGTTCCCTTTGTTGTAAGGCAAATAGGCTATTCCCCATGTCTATAAAAGATAATCTAGACTATTATTTATTGTATGATGAGCTTGGATTGTTGCTTGAGTTGCCTTCCATGATATGCTTGACTAGAGGTGGATGACCCACGTCTAGATTAAGGATAAGTCGAGGTTACTTCAAGAAGTATCCCTCGTATGTTATGATGATTTATGTGCATTGATTATGCTTATGACTTAATGTTGATTATCTCTCTTATTCTTATGTTGATGTTTATGTTGGATATCATATTTAGTACATGTTTGTACTAACACATACTCTTGCCTACATATCTTATCCAAATGTAGGGTCCGATGGTGTTGACTTTCATCCACTTGGCTAGGATCTTAGTAGAGCAAGACTTGAAGTTTGGTGAGTCCTCATAGCATTCGAGGATATGACCATCATTTCCCTTCGATCTTTGATTTTATGTTTTGAACACTATTGTATGGGTCGTATCCCAAGATATTCATGTTTTAAATGGTTTGAGACAAGTGTAATAGACTTTCACTTTTTGATATGAAAACTTTGATGTTGTTGAAAATGTTTTAAATTTCTGCTAATTTCTGTTATCTTATGTTATGAAAGCTAAGTGGCTTATATGAGGCCTCTCGGGGTCTTGTATGCCATGTTACGTCTAGAGGGTACCCCTTGTAACGACCTATTCTCGTCGTTATTGAAAATCCAACGGGGAAAGAATTTGGGCCAGAAAACTTTTGAGGAGTGACTTGGGAATTCCTAGCCTAGTCCCGATTTGGACGAAATCTAAGTCATGTGATGTCTAGGGAAATCTGGTAATGACTGAGAGAATTAATTATGAATTTGATCACATGAGTGGATAGCTAGGATGTTAAGGAGCCCATACGGATTTACGAAATGAAATTCGAGTGAGTAGAACTCCCGAAACTGATCTTAGCATGAAAGGGTAGTTTTCGAACGTAAGGGTTGAAGGTGTGTTGTGAAATGGGGGCCTGAAACTCAAATTTCAAGCTTCTGTCTCCATGCAAGCCAGGGCGAGCTTAATCCCGCCAGGGCGGGGCCGCTGTGGTGAGATGGGGTCCGCCATAGCGGGCCAGTCATGACTTAAATCATGTAAAAACCACATAAATGTTATTTTCTGCAAAAGTTCATCTTTGAGAGCTGATAAACGACCCAGGGCAAGTTCTTGACAGTTTTCCACCTCTTATAGCGCTAAAGGTAAGGTTTTTTACTCCCCTAATCTATTTTTTCGATCCGTAGAACTTAGATTCTTGGGTGATTATCCTTGGGGAGGGTTTTGACCTGTAATTAATGATGGAAAAAGCCCTAAGTTGGGTATTGGGATCATGGGTTTGGCCTAGGGTTGATAATGGCGATCATAATCCAGGTAATTGGGCTTTATTTATTGATCCTTGCGTTAATTGCTTTTTTTAGACCACAAACAAGCGGAAAGAATCTGGAAAGGGAAGGTTCAAGTGTCTTAGAAGGATTCAAGCTTGGTTTGGAGGTAGGTGATGGTTTGATTTCCTATTTGTGTGATATATGTCAGCAATTGCTTTATTGTATGCATGCATGTATGTGAATAAGGCAATGTAGATCAAACCTAATGAAAATGGGTATGAATGAACAATTGCATGCCATGAACCTAATACTTGATTGTATGATTATGAGTAATGTTCATTATGGGTGTGATTGTGATTATGGTTGTGCTGATTGGATCAGTGTCACATTCCGACACATATATTGGATCGGGTGTAACGTTCCGACAAATATTTTGGATCAGGTGTCACATTTCGACACATATAATGGATCGAGAGTCACATTCCGACACATATATTGGATCGTGTGTCACATTCTGACATACTAACAGTTTAGGTGTGGGTGCCATGAGAGGACCATTGTGATTATTACATCCATGTATATTGCTGTTGATATTGAGAATTGTATGTTGCTCTTGAATTGATAACTGAGTTATGTATTCTGTATATGTCATGTTTGCTATGTTGTTACTACTTGTATATGTTTCTCTTACTGGAATAGATGTTTGATCCTATCAGTACAATGTGGTTGTGTACTGATACTGTACTTGCTTATTCTTTGTTGATTACAGGGCATCTTCAGGCGGCTACTAATAGACCTCAACTAAGAGATCAGTGATCGAGACCGGATTTAAGGGTGAGCCAGTTCTTTCAGGCTGCCATGGATCCTTTAATTTTGTTTAGTCCATTCTTTTCGGACTAAGACTAGTGTTTATATATTTCTTATGTTTGGTTGGGATTGTACCTCTTTTTCCTTAGACTTGTTGCACTTTAGACGTTTTGGTATAGTGACTTTCAGTTCTAGGGGTTAACTTCCGCAATAGTTTAATAGTTGTTTTGGTTAAACTTCCCGAGTTTATGGGAACTCCGTATTTCTTTTGTCATTTAAACATGCTTCCTATCTTTAAATGTTCTAGTTTTCACTACTTTGTTTAGTTGGGTTGTAGAAATGATTTTCCTACCGAAAGGTTAGTGTGGGTGCCAATCACGACGGTCTGGTCGTGACAAAGTTGATATCATAGCCGTAGGTTCGTTGATCTCATTGTACCATAACGAGTATAGTAGAGTTTTGCGGAATGGTATGGAGACGTCTACCCTTTCGTGCTTTGAATTGATTCCAATTGGTATATGGCGATCCAAATTGGTATCTAATCTTCTCTCCTCTTCTATCCGCATATGGTTAACACATCTTTCAACAACATCAAACTTAGCTCCTGTCAATAAACCAGTCGAGGGGTCCGCAACAAGAGGGCTCGGTCGAGGCAGGGGTAGAGGAAGAGCAAAGGGTAGAGGCCGAGGAAGGGTGACACCCCCTAGGGGTGGATCTCCAGTTGAGAATACTCCTAGAGATAAGGCCCCTTCTGCACACCACGATGAGGCAGAAGAGAATGTAGAAAATGAGGACGAAGAGGTGGTTCGACCAGAGGGAGATGCACAAGCAGAGGCTGCAGGTATTCCTCCCTTAGACCCAATGTTAGCTCAACAGATTATGACTTTTCTGAAGGAATTGGTTGGTCATGGAGCCCTTTCCACAGTACAAGTGACTCAACCTCCAGTCAACTCCCCCATTGTTGTTGCGGTTCCCAATATAGGTGGAGCAGTAGGAACTGATGCCTTTTTCCGTCTCCTATTGGGTCCTGTTATGACTGGTAGTGAGCATGAGATGCTGACTATGTTTCTGAAGCTGAAGCCACCGGTGTTCCTTGGTTGTGAGAGTGAGGTTGCTTATGAGGTCATTTTGGACTGCTTTGAGAGGCTTCACAAGTTAGGTATTGTACACCAGCATGGGGTAGAGTTCGTAACCTTCCAGCTTCAGGGTGAGGCTAAGCAGCGGTGGAGGGCCTATCTGGAATGCAGATCGTTTGTTTTACCCCAACTTACTTGGACACAGTTTCATGCTCTGTTTCTGGAAAAGTATGTACCTCGGACTTCGAGAGATCGTAAAAAGGATGAGTTCATGGCCTTGGAACATGGTGGTATGACTATAGTTGCCTATGAGGCTAAGTTTCATGCCTTGCCTAGATATGCTACACAATTGGTGACTAGAAAGGAGGAAAGGATTCGTCTATTTGTCAAAGGAGTGAACCCCAAATTACAGGTATTGTCTGTTCACATTACCTCTGCAGGGAAATTTTTTAATGAGGTGACTGACTTTGTGAAGAAAGTGGAAGGAGTTAGACGTGATGGGTAGGCCAAGGCTTTGGCTAAGAAAGCCAAGAGCACAGGTAACTTTCAGGGTTCCTACTCCAAAGATTCAGGTAGGCCGACACTTGCAGCCCGACCAATTCAATCACCCATGCCCGCTTCTACAGGTAGTTACTCGAAAACTCCACAATAGAATTTTATTCAGGATAGCCAGGGAGCCGTGTCTTCGGCAAGCGGTAGACCATCTTTTGATCATAACTGCTATAATTATGGAGAACCTAGGCATATGAGGAGAGATTGTCCTCAACCGCACATATTGGACCCCGCCCAGCAGCAGACTAGAGCAGTGGTACCCGTGGGCAACGGTAATAATGGTAGAGGACGTCCACAAGGTGGGTGAGGAAGGAATCAACAAGGACGTGGAGGTCAGGGAAATGGTAATGCAGGCATAGGAGCAGCGCAACCAGGAAATGAGGCTATCCATCAAGATGATAGGGCTCTGTTTTATGCCTTTCAGAGCAAGACCGAGGCAGAGACATCTATGATAACAAGTACTATTCTTGTCTATGAACAGATGGCTAACGTGTTATTTGATCCGAGTTCTACTTTTTCATACGTGTCAATTCAATTTCCCTTGGGATTTGATGCAATTTATGATATACTTGATGCCCCCATCCATGTTTCTACCCCAGTTGGAGAGTCTGTCATAGTCACCCATGTATATCGTGCTTGTCCTGTTATATTTTTGTCACAACCTAGGGGTACCCCCTAGATGTAACAAGGCGTAGAAGACCCCGAGAGGCCTCATACAAGCCACTTAGTATATCATAACATAAAGTAATAGAAATGAGCGGAAATTTAAAACTTTTCAATACAACCGAAGTCTTTATAAAATGAAGCGGAAGTCTATCAACACGGTCTCAAACCATTTAAACATGAAGAATAAATTCTTAGGACACAACCCATACAATAGTCCAAAACATAAAGGAAAGACATAAACAAAAGTGGTGATTTCATCCTCGAACACAATGAGGACTCACCAAGTCTTCCCTTCTTGATCAACAAAGAAGCTAGCCACGAGTGTGGGAATCTAAGTCGTTGGACCCTATATTTGATAAGAATGTAGGCAAAGTATGCGTTAGTACAATCAAGTACTAAATATGATAGCTAGCATAAACAACATAAACATCATGGTTAGTCAATACAAAACCATAAACATATCAATGCACATAAATTAACATCATAATAAGAAAGGAATACTTCTCAAGTAACCGTACTCATCCTTAGTCAAGACTTAGGTCATCCGCTTCTAGTCAAGCTTACCTCATGGCATGCATCTCTAGCAACAATCCACATTATTTATACTTTACATCATAGTCTCATTATTCATACTTTACTTTTAAAGACATGGGGATTCACCTCTTTGCCTAACTTGTAAAGACTAATGGGTACTCGCCTCTTGCCTTTCTTAAAGGCTAATGGGTATTTGCCTCTTGCCTTACTTACTTTTAGATTGCGGGTACTCGCCTCCACAACTTCATCACATGATGTGGGTACTCGTCTCCACATCATTCATCATATAATGCGGGTACTCACCTCCACACTATGTCATAGGGATCATGGGTATTTTGATTCCATGTCCATTCAATATCATAAGAACATGGGGACTCACTTCTTGTTCAACTTTAAGGAATAGGGGAATCGCCTCATATCCTTCATATGGAGGTCAAGGGTAATCGCCTCTAGCATCATCAATTACATAGTCTTTTAGTCAAGATCATTTTAGGTGAGCAATCCTTTCAACCTAGAATCATTCATCTGAGAAAGCCTTCCACATTCATTCAGTCATAATTAGCAATTCATATAGGAAGCATCCATTCCACAACAATGACATCAATTACTATCAATTCATACCCTAAGCCTCATTCTCAAAGCCCTATATTTCATAATAATCATCTAAGCTTCATTCTCAAGAAATTGTAGTTATAATTCATCAATCCTAGAAAGTTACATCTAAACCCACAAAGTTTCTCTTCATGGCATCTACCCAATTATATCAATTCTAGATTAGAATCATGGAATATGCAAGGGTACATGTGATTTCATTCTAAATGCATGTAATTATACTAATTATATCATAAACAATTATAATCCACTCAATTGGATCCATAATCAACATAACCCACAACAATTGAAGAAACCCTAGCTAAAATTGGGGAATTCTTCATCAAATTAGGGTAATTCTAGGGGACTCCATGGATGGAAGATGTACATGGATGAAGAGATATCATACCTTGATTACAAATCCCTCACAAGCTTGAAAATTGGAACCTTGAACTTGACCTAGCTTCCTCTTCTTCCTTCTTCTTACAACTTCTAGAGAGAGAATATTTGAGAGGAGTTTTGGGAATTATTTTGAGTGATTTGAGAGAATGACTTGAATGAAGGGTTTTAGGGGTTAAAAATCCTTATATAGTTGTTTTAGACTTAGGCAAATGACACCTCTTTGATTTAATTAAAACTGGAAAAGACCCAATTGCCCTTAAAAATAACTGCCCAGACCAGACCGACAGACCGTGGATGTACCTACAGTTCGTTCTGGTTGACCGTGGTTCGTGGTCAGGAACTTTCTGGAAATCGATGGTTGGCTTCCCTACAGCCCTTGGTCCCACCTACGGTCCATAAGTGGTTCTGTGGGTGGGGCTGGTGCTGCTGAATTTTTCCTAGTTTTCCCCTTTTTGGATACGGGGTGATACACTAGCCCTCTCACTTAGCCTTAGTTTAGTCTACTAGATTCTGGGGTGTTACATTATCTCCCCCTTGGGATCATTCATCCTCGAATGAGATTCAAAGAACTTTTCTAGACATATAAAAAATGCACATAACTAAGGAGGAAACATCAACTCCGAGTCAAATCTACTCAATGCACCTTAAGGAGGTAGGAACTACATCTAACAACCCAATATGCATGAAATTTTTCATATTTCATATATTCAAGGAGGAACTACCTTCTCCATCTTAAAATATGCTCAACACAATCTCATGGAGCTCATATGCAATTCAATCTCAAAAACCATATCGAAACATGTTCATCAATTCATCTCATGGAGTCTATAGGAAACTCATACTCAATGCACTATAGCATGAGGAAAATAAATCACACAAACTCATTTTCATTCAAAACATAAGTTTTCATGAACATGCATAACATAAGGAAATCAAGGGAACATCTAAATCACACATGACTTCTCACCATAAAACAAACCAAGAGGAAACTCATTACCTCAAGCTAGAGTAGAAGGAAAAAGATGAGGATATAGGGTCTTCATATTGGCCTCGGCCTCCCAAGTAGCACCCTCAACTAAATGGTTTCTCCACAATACCTTTAAGGAAGCAACTTCCTTGTTTCTCAATCACTTGATTTGCTGGTCTAGAATCTCAACCAGAACTTCTTCATAAGAGAGACTTTCATCAACTCCCAATCCTTCTAAGAGAATTATGGATGTCGGATCTCCAGCACACTTCTTAAGCATAGAGACATGGAACACCAGATGCATCATTTGGCAAATCAAGCTCATCAGCAACCTTACCAACACGTCTCAAAATTTGATACGCGCCTACGTATCAGAGACTAAGTTTCCCTTTCTTCCCAAATCTAATCACACCCTTCATAGGCAAGATTTTCAAATATACCTAATCACTAACCTCAAACTTAAAGAATCTCTTTCTAACATTGGCATAGGACTTTTGTCGGCTTTGGGCTGTCCTCAACCCTTCTCTAATAAGTCGTACCTTTTCCATAGCTTAATGAACTACCTCGGGTCAAATCAAAGAAACTTCACCCACCTCAAACCATCCTATGGGAGATCTACACCTTCTACCATAAAGAGCTTCAAAGGGGGCCATACCAATACTAGAACGGTAGCTATTAGTATAAGCGAACTCTATCAATGGAAAGTGATCATCCCAACTTCTCCTGAAATTGATGACACATGCTCTCAACATATCCTCTAAAGTTTGGATTGTTCGTTCCCCTTGCCCATCAATTTGTGGGTGAAAAGTCGTGCTAAGCTTCACTTTTGTGCCAAGGCCCTTTTGGAATGACTTCCAAAACTAAGAAGTAAACTGAGTACTTCTATCGTATATAATGGACAATGACATACCATGAAATCTTACCTTTTCCCTCAAATAAAACTTGCCATAGTCCTCCGCCACATAAGAAACTTTGACAGGAATGAAATGGGCTGATTTCGTCATTCTTCCAATTATAACCCAAATCGAATCATATTGGCGCCGAGTGTGGGGCAACCCCACTATAAAGTCCATATTCACATCTCCCCATTTCCAAGTAGGAATACTTATATCATGGGATAATCCTCCCGATTTCTGGTGCTCAACCTTTACTTGTTGGCAATTTGGACACTTAGCCACAAATCCTGTAATATCCTTCTTCATCCCATTCCACCAATAGATCTCTCGCAAATCGCGGTACATCTTGGTAGCTCCTGGCTAAATAGAATACCGAGAACTATAGGCTTCTGTCAAAATCTGTTCCCTTAACTCATCAACATTTGGAACACATAATCGACCTTGGTATCTAAGTACCATATCTCCCCCTTGGGAGAAAGCCTTAACGGACTTCTTGAGTACCGCTTCTTTCAATTCCACCAAAATCGGATATAAACACTTTTTAGCTTTCACATCACTTACAAAAGATGATTCAGAACTATTATGAACCATAACACCACCCTTGGCGGAGTCTACCAATTGGACACCCAATCGGGCCAATCTATGCACATCTCGTGCCAACTCTTTTCTATCATCATCCACATGAGTAATAATACCCATAGACAACCTACTAAAAGAATCCACTACTACATTTGCCTTTTTGAGGTGATAAAGGACACTCATGTCATAATCCTTTAATAACTCAAGCCAACTTCTTTGTTGAAAATTCAAGTCATTTTGACTAAACACATAGTGTAGGCTTTTGTGGTCGGTGAACATATTTACATGCACCCCATACAAATAATGCCTCCATATATTTAAGGCAAAAACCACCGCCGCCAATTCAAGATCATAGGCCGGATAATTCTTCTCATGAACCTTAAGTTGCCTTGAAGCATAGGCAATAACCTTTCCATTTTGCATAAGCACACATCCCAACCCAATTCTCGAGGCATCACAATATTCCACAAAACCATCCGTACCCTCGGGTAAGGTCAAAACTGGAGTGGTGGTAAGTCTGTCTTTCAACTCTTGAAAACTTTTTTCACATAATTCGGACCATACAAACTTAGCCTTCTTTTGAGTCAAAGTCGTCAATGGAGAGGCAATAGAAGAAAACCTCTCAACAAATCATCGATAATAACCGGCCAAACCTAAGAAACTTCTAATGTATGAAGGTGATAGAGCTCTAGGCCAACTTTTGACCGCATCTGTCTTCTTAGGATCTACCTCTATACCATTTCTTGAAACTATATGACCAAGGAAAGCTATCGATCTTAGCCAAAATTCACATTTGCTAAACTATGCATAAAGTTGTTGGTCCTTAAGGATTTGCAATACGATCCTCAAATAATCAATAAGCTCATTCTCACTTCTTGAATAGATCAACTATCATCGATGAACACAATCACAAACATATCAAGGTATTGCCTAAGCACCATATTCATCAAGTCCATAAACGTTAGTCAAACCAAATGACATGTCACGACCCAGAGTTATCACCTAGAAACGACACGACGTACTTGACCCTGAAGGGGTCTTATACAAGCCTCTAGCATCATCACAACATAATACATAGCAATAATGTGGAAAAAATTAAAACCTTTACAATAAAAGTCAAGCTTTATTTTCATAAACGAAAATCATAAGAATCTGGACTTTGTCTCCAACACCATCTAAAACATAGGAATACAAAGTTTGGGACTTATCCCTTTACATCAATAAAAGTCTCAATATAAGAGATACACAAAAATGAACTAAGAAATGGGAAATCCGTCCTCGAACTTGAGGACTCACCACAACTTGGAGATAGGGAATCCAAGTCTTCTTCAAGGAAGGATAATGTAAGCCATCTAGCCGGAACCTACACTTATCAAAATATAGAGGAAGAAGGGGTTAGCAAAAATATGTACTAAGTATGGAAACATGCATAAAATCCTTTAAATATGATAAAAAGGATATTTTAGGTGCAAAGTAGGCATTTGTCAAGTTTGGAAACCAACATGCATTTTCAATGTAAAAGACAAACTATAATCACATTTATACTCACAACATAGAAACATCAATACCTTAGCAACCCCTAAGAACACTTGTGCAATGTGTGGTTGACATCCGATAATACCAACCCCACTAAGTATTCCCTTGAAGCTATCTTTGTCATACATGTCATCTTTAGACCCCATCATAATCAATAATCACAACTAAGGAAAATAGTCATGTACATTACTTGAACATAAGGAAAGTCATTCATAACAATTATCCATTGAACAATGCATGCATACATTTATATCTCATCACAACACAAAGGAACCATCCCATAATTTTCTACCAAGTCTACTTGTGCAATGTGGGAGTGAAGTCCCATACCCCCACTCCTACTAAGTAAATTCACCAAGAAGTCATAGTATAGTTCATGTCTCGTTCATTATCTACATTATATAGGGAAAATAGCATTAACCGACATAGACCGTGTGAGCTACATGGAATACGGTGTTCTACCCCCACACCCAAAAGAGGGTGTCCTACTTACCTAAGGTAGGACTATCGTGATAGCTTTTAGGTGGATCCACTAGCTAAAGACCTATGTGGGAACATAGTTATGGGATAAGGAGATTGCTACTAGAAACCTGGACTTCTAGGGTAAAAGGTTTCCATCTCATGAGACAACCTATGTTGGGAAGCCGGACTTGCTGCACGTAAAAGCTTCCTATCTCATTGTTCATATCCTCTCGGTGCTAAGCCTATTTCCCTTTAAAAGTCATATTAAACCTTTACTTAGGTTTATGTTCAATAGAGAATGCACTATGCACTCAAACCAACATTCATCATAATAGCTCATAGGTTTATTAGGTGAGAATGTCCTTTCACTTTAGAATCATCAACATGGGAGTAAACCTTTCACATTATCATTCCTACTTTTTTCATGAGAACTAGCCTTTAAATCAACACAACCACATCATCATCATCCTAGACAAGTCATACATGTACATGTGTAAAGGGTAAAGAGGAGAATAGCGTTTCAACAATACCTCAATATACACAATAGTCATAGTATCTTTACCTTTTAAGTGAATCATAGGTTCACATACAATTTTCATCATTCATGAACAAACCTTCACAATTTACCCCCTTCAAAGGTCATGAACCAAGTCTCACAATCACACTTAGAAATACTACTTTAAGCATGAAATAAAAAAGATTCAATACTAGATTAACATTGACACAATTCATAGTAATCATCTTGCATCAATAAACCCATCACAATTCATGAAATTTGGGTCAAGGGGTAGTTCATGGGTTCATGGGGAGTTTTACAATAAAATTCACCATTAAACATCAAATCATCCATAATATAAGACAAAAAACATAATGAAATCATTTTTAGGAAGAACCCATGGTTAGATAGTTATTGAACAATATCCCAATTTCAAAATCAAGAGTTCAACGGCTTCATGGAGAAAAGTGTTCCATGATTCAAGGTTCCCATACCTTAATTGATGTTTTCCCACGAAATTGGAGTGCAAGGCTTGGAGCTTGAACCCTAATCTTGACCTTCTTCTTTGTTCTTCAATGGAGTCTAGAGAGAGAATCTTTTGGGGGAGGGAAGTTGGTTGAGTTTGAGTTTGTGAGTTATGGAAGTTAAAAGGGTTGTTTACTAGTTAAAACTACTTATTTAAGTCCTAAATAACTAATTTCAACCATTCCTATGTTTTAATAAATAAAATAGAACTTACCTAATTTAATTGCTCCTTGGCTGATTTTAAGACAGCATGGCAGCCCCCTACCTACTAGACCACCACCTACGGACCGTAGGTGGGGTTACGCCACGTCCTGCACACTCGTGCTTTGCATCAGAGAGGGGGAAGATCAAGTCAAGGTGAGGAGACTAAGTCTCACCCCACGACACCCACCTATGATCCATAGGTTGGGTGACACCATGTTCTGCATAGTCGTGGTTTGGCACTGAGACTTGGAGATTGGGGGAGAAACATGAATAAACTAAGTTTTGACTCACTACCTCCACCTACGGGGCGTGAGTCAACCTACGCCTCGTAGGTTGCATTTCGTAGGTGATGTTGCCTGTTGGCAGTTTTTAGGTAGCCCCCTTGGTCTTCCTCAAGG
>JAJONZ010034546.1:0-14180 GCA_029582445.1 Solanum paucissectum | reverse complement strand
TTCGCCATTGAAGAGGTGAGAAGTAGAAGGAAGAGTTGACAGAATACAGGGACTTTACCAAGGAGGACAGAAACTTAAAAGACGAAGAAGTACCTGCGCAGCTCGTCCGAAACAAACAGAGATCTTCAGCAAAGCTTCAGAGACAGATTTTAACTCTGTAGACAAACAGAAAACACTAAGCAGTAGATGGATTCGCCATTGAAGAGGTGAGAAGTAGAAGGAAGAGTTGACAGAATACAGGGACTTTACCAAGGAGGACAGAAACTTAAAAGACGAAGAAGTACCTGCGCAGCTCGTCCGAAACAAACAGAGATCTTCAGCAAAGCTTCAGAGACAGATTTTAACTCTGTAGACAAACAGAAAACACTAAGCAGTAGATGGATTCGCCATTGAAGAGGTGAGAAGTAGAAGGAAGAGTTGACAGAATACAGGGACTTTACCAAGGAGGACAGAAACTTAAAAGACGAAGAAGTACCTGCGCAGCTCGTCCGAAACAAACAGAGATCTTCAGCAAAGCTTCAGAGACAGATTTTAACTCTGTAGACAAACAGAAAACACTAAGCAGTAGATGGATTCGCCATTGAAGAGGTGAGAAGTAGAAGGAAGAGTTGACAGAATACAGGGACTTTACCAAGGAGGACAGAAACTTAAAAGACGAAGAAGTACCTGCGTAGCTCGTCCGAAACAAACAGAGATCTTCAGCAAAGCTTCAGAGACAGATTTAAAGTGTGTACACAAAGAGGAAAAAGTAAGGAGCAGACGGATTCGCCATTGAAGAGATCATCAGAAGTAGAAGGAAGAGCTGAGAGAATAGTGCGACTTTAGCAAGGAGGCGAGAAATTAGGGTTAGAAATTGGTTAGATACAGCAAGAAAGTTCTAGAGAAAGTGTATTTATTTATTGATGTACACTTAGTACTACCATTAGTACAATGCACAGATGCAGTGTTGGTCCTTTGTAAAATGTACAATTAGTACTGCCTATAGTACAATAAAATAATGCAGTGTTGGTCCTTTTTAAGTGTCATTTCTACATAAGGGTAATAATAAGGGTAATAAGGGTAATATATATAAGGGTAATAAATAAATAAATAATAAATTATTCATGTTATTGATTAACTAACTTTATTTTTTTTATGGTTTAATTTATTTAAGTTCCTCAAGATAGCCTTTCTTATTTTTGAAATATATGTTATTTACTTATTTATATATATTTAGTTACATATAATTTATTTTTTGTTAATAATAATTATGCCATTTTTCCTTTAAAAGTAACAACTTAAAATTATCTTCTTTTTTTAAAACTTAGTTAAATTTTAAAAGTTAGTTGAAGAGTCATTTTAGTCAAATCGTAGGTCAATCGCAAGTTAGCGGACATTTCGAGGGCCTAACACCTTTTCGGATTGTACATTGAACTCGAACCGTTTTTATTTCAAACACTATTCGATAAGGAGAAGTCCCTATAGGTGTCTTGTATGCAGTCCAGTATGCCCACAAAGCATCATCTAGCTTGTCAGCCCAATCTTTCCTTTGGGCATTCACAGTCTTTTGGAGGATCTGCTTGACCTCTCTATTAGACACTTCCACTTGCCCACTAGTCTGGGGATGATATGTTGTAGCCACCTTGTGTCTTACCCCATATTTAGCTAACAAATTATGCACTGAACTATTAATAAAGTGCGTACCTCCATTACTGATCATAGCCCTTGGAGTTCCAAACCTGGTAAAGATGTGCTTACGGATGAATTTCACGACCACCTTTGAATCATTGGATGGTAATGCAACAGCTTCCACCCACTTAGACATGTAATCCATTATGACTAAGGTGTATTGATTACCACGGGACGATGGGAATGGTCCCATGAAGTCTATCTCCCAGACGTCAAAGATTTCCACCTCCAGTATATTGCTCAATGGTATCTCATGCCTTCTCGAAATGGTGCCCATCCTCTGACACTGATCACAACCCTTCACAAACATAGCAACATCTTTAAAAAAGAGTAGGCCAAAAGAAGCCAGATTGTAATACCTTATGTGTAGTTCGTTCGCCCCCATGGTGTCCACCATATGGTGAAGAGTGACAACTCTCCAATACTTGTGTCGCCTTCTGTTCAGCTATACACATTCACATCATCTGATTAGGTCCATGCTTGAACAAGAAGGGCTCATCCCATACATAGAAGTGTGCATCATACTGCTGCCTCTGCTTTTGATGTGTTGAGGCCCCAGGTGGAAATAAACCACTCACCAGAAAATTTACAATATCAGCATACCAAGGCACTTGAGCAAGGTCTAAAGCAAGAAATTGTTCATCAGAAAACTCTGCACGAATCTGCCTCTCATTTTTCACATGAGATGAATCCTCCAATCTGGACAGATGATCAGCTATCTGGTTCTAAGTTCCCTTCCTATCTCTTATCTCTAGATCAAACTCTTGCAATAGCAGAATCCACCTAATCAGCCTCGGCTTGGCATCCTTATTATTGAACCAATACCTTATTGCAGCATGATCAGTGTAGACTATAACCTTAGTTCCCACCAGATATGATCTGAACTTATCAAACGCAAACACCAATGCCAGCATCTCTTTTTCAGTCACAATATAATTCGATTGGGCTGCATCAAGTGTCTTGTTTGCATAATAGATGGAATGGAACATCTTACCTTTTCACTGTCCAAGCATTGCCTCAACCGCTATATCACTGGCATCGCACATAAGCTCGAATGGAAGCTCCCAGTTTAGAGCAATCAGAATAAGAGCTTCTATCAACTTCTTCTTTAACAACTTGAATGCCTGCAAGCACTTCTCATGAAAGACAAACTTCATCTCTTTCTCTAACAAGCTGCACATAGGTCTTGCAATCTTAGAGAAGTCCTTGATGGACCTCCTATAGAACTCAGCATGGCCTAAAAAACTTCTAACTCCCTTCACTGTGATGGGTGGTGGCAACTTCTCAATAACCTCCACTTTAGCTTTGTCAACTTCCAGTACATTTTGGGAGATTTTGTGCCCCAACACAATTCCCTCCCGAACTAGAAAGTGACACTACTCCCAGTTGAACACCAGATTTGTTGCTTCACACCTAGCAAGAACTTTATCAAGATTAGTCAAACAAAGTTCAAAAGACTCACCAAACACCGAGAAGTCGTCCATGAACAGTTCAACAAAATCCTCCACTATATCCTGGAAGATTGCCATTATGCATCTCTAAAATGTCACCGATGCATTGCATAAGCCAAATGGCATGTGCTTGAACGCATACGTGCCATACAGACAAGTGAATGTAGTCTTCTCCTAGTCCTCTGGTGCAATAACAATCTAATTGTACCCTGAATAGCCATCAAGGAACAGTAGTATTCCTGACCTGCCAATCTATCCAACATCTGATCAATGAAAGGTACCGGGTAATAGGCCTTCCTAGTGGCATCATTTAACTTCATGAAGTCCATGCAGATGCTCCACCCAGTCACTGTTCTTGTGGGGATCAACTCATTATTCTCATTAGTTACCACAGTCATCCCGCCCTTCTTAGGTACACACTGTACTAGACTCACCCATTTACTGTCTGATATGGGGTACACGATCCTTGCATCTAACCACTTGATCACCTCTTTTCATACCACATCCTTATTAACTGGATTTAGTCTCCATTGATGTTGTGCACTCTGCTTATTCCCTTCCTTCATATAGATTTTATGCATGCACAATGCGAGACTTATTCCATGGATGTCGGACGTTTTCCAACCCAAAGCTGCTTTCCTCTTCTTCAAGATGATTAATGTTGCTTCCACCTATGCTTTAGACAATACTGCAGACAAAATAACTGGTAAAGTCTTATTTTCACCCAAAAATACATACTTGAGGTGGGTTGGCAATGCTTTTAACTCCAATTGGGGTGCTTCTTCAATGGAGGGCTTGGGTGGAGGACCCAACACCCTATTTAAAGGCTCTCAACGATCTCCGCATGTACCTACAAGTGCCGCATCGAGATATTGCACCATTTCTTGTGCCTCAGCATCCCCATAGATAGTATCTCCTACCAAGACTCGCTCCAGAGGGTCCTTAGATGTAATGTATCGAGCCTCTACCTCAAGATCTATTACACTTATAGCAATCAACTCCTCATAAATAGCTGGCAGCTTTAATGCTTCGTACAAGTCAAACACCTTCCTTTATCATGTGCCCACATAGTAAGTTGCCCAGCTGCCGCATCTATCATAGCTTGCCCAGTAGCCAAGAAAGGTCTTCCCAAAATGAATGGGACCGTAGGATCTCACTCAAAATTCAACACCACAAAGTCTACTGAAAATGTCAACGATCTCACTTGCACTAACACATCCTCTACAACACCCTTAGGCCTAGAAACAGATCTATCAGCCAACTGTAAGATGATGGTAGTAGGTTTAGGACTACCCAACCCCAGCTTTTTGTACAACGAAGTTGGCATCAAATTTATACTAGCTCCTAGATCACACAATCCTCGCTCATGAATGCTCTGCCCTATAGTGATCTGAACCATAAGGCTGCCCGGATCTTTCAGTTTAATGGGCAACTTATTTTGGATTCTGGAGCTGCACTCTTCAGTAAGTGCAACATCCTCATATTCAGTCAGCCTCCTTTTGTTCGCCACAATCTTCTTCACATATTTGGCATACCTGGGTATACCCTACAAAATATCTACCAATGGCAAGTTAATGTGAACTTGTTTAAAAAGAGAGAGAAACTTACCAAAATATTCATCCTCCTTCTGTTTCTTGAACTTTAAAGGGAATAGATGAGGTGGTTTCACTATTGGTTGAACTCTTTCTTCTTGTGCAACAACTTCACCCTCCTTGGACCCACTGCGAGTACCTACCGCATTTACCTGCTTGAGATTTGGATCAGTGTTTCCCGGTAAACCTCTTTGCGGTCTTGAGTAATAGGCACTAGCAAACTGGTTGAATTGCTTCTCCAGATCTTGTGTAGCCAACTGATTATTTCTCACATCAGCGGGTAACTGGGCTTGATTAGCCATGATCTTTTTCAGCATCTCCTCCATGCTCATGTTACCAGACTGCTTATTAGGCTGTTTCTATTGGGGATGTGGATGGTACCCTTGTGCATTTCCTTGGGGTTTATACTGATTTTGGCCTTGACCCTGATTTTGATTTCCACCCCAATAAAAGTTTGGATGGTTGTGCCAACTCGAGTTGTAAGAGTTTCCATAATTCTGTTGGCCTCCTCCTCGTTGTGCATTGCCTACAAAATTAACAGAATCTGGGTTTGTACCACATACCTCTGCATTATGATCACCACATCCGCAGATCTCACACCACGTTGGTGGTTATTGAACTGCATTTACCTGCGCGGGATGTTGTCCTAATGCTAGATTGCTGAAGTGGGTGTTCATCATATTCTGCATTGCAGCAATCTGTGCAGTTAAAGCAGTCACTGCATCTACTTCTAGCATACCTACAGTTTTTTGTATCACGGATTTCACTCCTCCTCCGTTCCATTCGGGGTTGCCCTGCGAGATCCAGTTTAGCAAGATGAATAGCTCAGCATATGTCTTCTTCAAATCCTGACCACCTGCAGCTGAATCCAGTAGAATTTTGGTGTTAGACTCCAATCCTTCAATGAAGGTATGGACCAACACCTCATTAGATTGATTTAAACTTGTCCCAAGCTTGGTACAAGTTCTCTCCCCATTAATGTCTAAGACTTAGAATGTCACTCCTCAACTTCGTTGTTGTTCCAGATGGAAAAAATCTGGTGAGGAACTTCTGTGCTAGATCATTTCAAGTGGTAATTGAGTTCACGGGATCTGAGTTTAACCATCTTTTTGCTTCCCTAAGCAGAGAGAAGGGGAATAAAGTTAGCCTCACGTAATCCTCATTTACTTCTGTTTGAGTGTAAGTATCACTGATCTCGAGGAAGTTTAGGATGTGGACTGTTGGATCCTCGTGTGACAGACCAGTGAACTTCCCATTAGTGTGCAATAGTTGCACCATACTCTGCATCAGTTCAAACCTTCAACTCGCTGCAGGTTTCTGAATGTATGATGTCACATTGGTGGTACGTGGGATTGCCACGTCTCTTACCTTCATCTCAGCCATTATTTTAGGTTCCTCTTGCTCAACCCTTGATACTAGAGATGTTAGTTCACTATCAACAAGAAGGACATGATAAATAAGTCGTCTTAGCCTTCTCCGGTAGTGCACGAATCTTTCCAATTCCGCTAAAGGCGATACTAATCCTTGATCGTCGTCCAGTTTGAAGTTCCAATACAACCTGCAACAATGAAATGCTAAGACAAAGTTGTCAACACTTGCTTTTTAACTTCAGAAATTAGGGAAAAAATAGATAATTCCTAATTCTAAAATAAATCGTGGTCGTTCAAGTATTAAAGTGGCTCTTATAAAGAGCCGGGTTTCGTACCCATAGGGACTTACGTTTAGAATCACTTAATTTCTCCAACTTTCAGCTAAGCACAAGTGATCAATATTCCAAAGTGATTTATTTTATAATTCTAAAGTTAAACAAAATGTAACAAACGCGATTCAATTTCAAGGGTTAAAAACAATGATTGGGTAAAGTCCAGGAGCTGCAGCTTTTATCAGGATTCATGCAATTAATATCTTTTAAATGGGTATTTATCTACTATTGAATCAATGAATCACATAGTTAAATGTATGATCATGGTCTCCCGACCTCTAATCGCCTACGATAAATAACAACCTAAGTACATCGTTGAATAGAGATAGGCTGGATTAAGTACTGAGCATTACGATTTCTTCATATATAGTGACCAAGCATGGTTTCTAGGTATATCCCTATCCTATATACAAATTAACCCTAATTATTAAGAATTAATCATGCTCCTTATGCCCCACGTTCTATCCTTTTATTCCTCTCCCAAGTTCAATTCGGACAATGTATTTATTTCAATGGTGATCAGTCATGAAATACGAAAAATAAGAACATGAGAAAGATTCATATGATAATTGATATTAACCCAAGGAAAACTTAATGAATTACAATCATCTGGTAGCCACAACCCTAGAACTAGGGTATTTAGCTACTCATAATCAACGATTTGATCAAAAAGTGTTTAATAAACATACAGAGATCGAGGGTAAAAGAGTTTAGGAAAGAACCCTAAAAATGGTGAAAACATTCTTCCAAGTCGTCGTTCTTCAAAACCCAGAAAAAGAATATCCTAATGAAATAAAATAATGACCTATTTATACTAAAGTAAAAAACGACCAAAACTGGGGCTTAGGGGCGTGATGCGGAGGCACTCCCAGATTTCGTTATGTGGTCTTTCCTCTTCTCCGCAACGCGCAGCTACACGAACCACTCTGCCTAAATTCGAGTATGGTGAATTAATTTAAGACTCCCTCTCCGCGAGGTGGAGTGGGCACATAATGCTCTTCTTGGAATTTGATTTTACAAGCCAAATTATAATTCCTCTCCGCATACGGAGATGTCTTAAGTGACATTTCTTGAATCTTCTTCCTTTCTTTCTTTCGACTCGGATCTTCTGTGTTCCCCATTGTCCTTTTTCGTGCTTGTTTCTCCAATTAAGCTTATCTACACAACTAATCATGTCAGTTAGCTCATAAACAACCAAAAGACTCGATAAGACTATAAACACACACAAATTGAATTCAAACTTAGCATAAATATGGGCATTATTAGATTTCTAGGCATATAAATATGCCTAAGATCAGTTGGCAAATGTTGTTCTTGTGCTGAAAAAGGATGGAAAGATAAGAGTTTGTGTTGACTATCGGGATTTGAACAAAGCTAGTCCAAAAGACAACTTTCCCTTGCCCAATATCCACATTCTAGTTGATAATTGTGCCAAACACGAAATTCAATCTTTTGTGGACTGTTATGCGGGGTATTATCAAATCTTGATGGATGAGAGGACGTTGAGAAATTTCTTTCACCACTCCATGGGGGACTTATTACTACAGGGTCATGCCATTCGGTCTTAAAAATGTTGGGGCAACTTACATGAGGGCTATGAAAATAAAAGCCATTCGAGATTTGCCACCCCTGAAAAATAAGACTGAAGTCATGAGTCTACTTGGGAAGTTGAACTACATCAGCAGGTTTATTGCTCAACTCACAACCACTTGTAAGCCCATTTTCAGACCTTTGAAAAAGGATGCTGCTGTCAAATGGACGAAGGATTGTCAACAAGGTTTTGAAAAAATCTAGGAGCATTTCTCCAACCCTCCCGTATTGGTCCCGCCTGATAGGCCTCTCTTTCTATATCTTTCCATGACAGATAATTTATTTGGGTGTGTTCTCGGTCAACACAGTACCACAAGTAGAAAAGAGCAAGTTATCTACTACTTGAGCAAGAAATTCACTAGTTATGAGGTGAAGTACACACTCTTGGAAAGGACATGTTGTGCCCTAACTTGGGTAGCTAAAAATTTAAGTCATTACCTTTTGTCCTACACAACTTACCTCTTATCTAGGATAGATCCTTTGAAGTACATCTTTCAGAAGCTAATGCCAACTGGCAGACTCGTAAAATAGCAAATCTTGCTCACTAAATTAGACATTATGTATGTCACTCGAACTGCAATGAAAGCTTAAGCTTTGGAAGACCATTTGGCAGAAAATCCAGTCGATGGCGACTATGAACCATTGGATACATATTTTATAGATGAAGAGATTAATTCAGTTGAAGAAGTAGATCCAGATGAAAATCAGGTCTGGCAATTATACTTTGATGGAGCAATCAACGGAAAAGGCACAGGGATTGGGGCAATTCTTATATCACCCACAGGGAAGCATTACCCTGCAACAGCTCGAATTCGTTTCTTCTGTACAAATAACACAACATAGTATGAAGTTTGCATCATGGGTCTAAATATGGCAATAGATTTGGGTGTGCAAGAATTAATTGTGTTGGGTGATTATGATTTGTTTATTCGGCAACTTAAGGTGAATGGAAAACTCGAGACCTCAAGCTTCTTCCATACAGACAATGTGTGGAAGTTCTTAGCAAATGGTTCAGATCCATCGAGTTTATATATATCCCCAGATTTCATAATGAATTGGTAGATGCCTTGGCTACTTGGACCTCAATGCTTCTATATCCTGGAAACACTTACATCACTCCCTCAGAGATTCAAGTTCGGGACCGACAAGGCTATTGTAATATAGTGGAAGCAGAACCAGATGGTGAGCCATGGTACCTAGACATCAAGCAATTTTTGAAAACAGGGAAGTCTTGAACATGCCAATGGAAGCCAAAAAATAACTATTAGACGTCTAGCTAGTGGTTTCATTTTGAGCAGGAAAGGTTTATATAAATGAACCCCGAATGTGAACTTGTAGAGATGTGTGAATGCTGAAGAAGCTGAGAAGATCATGAATGAAGTAAATGTCGGGTATCTGGCCACACATGAATGGATATGTCCTTGCGAAAAAAAGTCTTACCATGGAACGGGATTGTCACGACCCGGGGTTACCCCCTAGGAGCAACAAGACGTACTTGACCTCGAAGGGGTCTCATACAACCCCTTAGCATAATCATACACATAAAGTCATAGAAATGATGCAGAAAATTTAAAACTTTTACAATCAAAGTCAACTTCTTTTTCATAAACGAAAATAAGAATCTAGACCTTGTCTCAATCACCATCTAGTACAATAGAGAGTACAAATAGGGTCAAATCCCTTAACATCAATAAGGTCTCAAAAATAGAAAGTACAATAGGAGATAGAAACAATAACATCTTGTCCTTGAACTATGAGGACTCACCAAGCCTAGGGAATAGACAACCCAAGCTTCACTTGAAAGAAGTAGTACGTCTCAACGACCAGAACCTACACTCATAATAAATGTAGAAAATATGGGTTAGTATAAATAATGTACTAAGTATGGAACCCATGCATAAAATTCATTAAAACATGCACAAAAGGGACATTTAGTTGAAATCATGCCTTTATTAAGTTTAAAAGCACTATGCACATTCACGAAGAAACATAAGCCAAACCAACATATAAGCAACCCAAAGCTATACCAATGCAATGCAAAGGTAAGATCCCCCCTACCAAATGCTAAGTATCACATTTAGGACACCAACATCATACATATCTTACTTTTGCCATGTCCATAACCAACATACATAAGTAAGGAGTTATTCATATTCATAATTTGTAACAAGTAAAGTCAACCTTGACATCCATGCATATCTTACATACATAATCAATAAGTCATCATAACATAAGAGAACCTCACCATAACCCCTCTTAAAATATACTTGTGCAATGCATACCCACTCATACTAAGTAGTACCTCTTAAGAAGCCATAATTAAAGTCCATGTTCTTATCATAATTCATATTTGTATCATATAGGAAAAATAACATTAACCGACATAGACCATGCGAGCTACATGGAATCCGGTGTTCTACCCCCACACCTAAAAGAGGTGTCCTACTTGCCTAAGATAGAACTTACATAATAGCTTTTAGGTGTATCCACTAGCTAAAGACCTATGTGGGCACATAGTTATGGGATAAGGAGATTGCTACTAGAAACCAGGACTACTAGCGTAAAAGGTTTCCATCTCATGATACAACTTACCTTGGGAAGCCGGACTTTCTAACGTAAAAGCTTTCATCTCATTTTCATATCCATTTGGTGCTAAGCATAATTCCTTTTAAAAGTCATATTAAGTCTTTACTTAAGTTCATATTCATGAAAGAATGAACTAGGCACTCAAACCAACATGCATCATAATAGCTCATAGATTCATTAGGTGAGAATGTCCTTTCAACCTTAGAATCATCAACATGTGAGTAAACCTTTCACATCATATTCATAGTGTGTTCATAAGAATGGCCTTTCAATAAACACAACAAGATTATCATAAACATACATACATACTTCATACATAATCAAGTGTAAGGGTATATGGAAGAAGGATCTTGTATCAATACCACAATTACACAATCCTCATAGGATCATCACTATCTACGTGAATCACAAGTTCATATACAATCCTCATCACATGTGTAAACCCTAATTAGTTGCCCTTCAAGGCCATGAATCAAGATCAACCCTAACTTATATGATTACCACAATAGATAGAGGAATATTATGATTCAACAACTTAATCAATGTGAACATAATCAATTGTCAAGCTTCCATCATCAATTAATCCATACCATAGTTCACAATTTAGGAAGAAGGGGAAATCATGGGTCCAAGGGAGATTTTCATTAAAATCTAATAATACTCCATTATTCCAATCATAAATCATCATAATCAACCATCATTAAACAATTAAAATCATTTTGGAAGGAGACCCATGTCATGGATTGAAAACCTTAAGTTTGGGGAAATTGGGAATCTTGAAAACATAGTTTAAAAGGGCTCCTTGGGTGATGTAACACCCCGTTTTCGAAACAGACCAAAAATGCAGATTTTGAGAAGTTGCAAGTGCAACCCGCAGTTGCCATCCACGGACCGTAGGTCAGACCACAAACCGTGCTGGTGGTCTGTGGTTCACCACTGCAACCCCTCTCAAAACCCAGCTAAGAAAATCAGCTAAGTCTCGACCCACGGACAGACTCACGATCCGTAGGTCAGACTACGGTCCGTGGTCTGTGTCTATGAATCAAGACTCCTTTACCCATCCTCTGACATGAACTACGGTCGACCAACATGGATCGTCGTTTAATCTACGGTCCGTAGGTCTGACCGTAGGTGAGGGTAGCAGCCATTTAAGTAAAAATTATTGATTGGGTCAACTTCAAATGGTCATAACTCTTAGCACAAAAGGAATTATGTGTCCCATGGCCTATGATATGATATATAATTGAATCATCTTTCCAACGACACTGAGTTTGCTAAAATCTGATCTCCAAGTAAAAAGTTATGCTTATTTTAGTAGAGCCCTGTCGGGCAGACTCGACCGACGACCCCAATCTATGGACCGTAGATTGAACGATGGCCCGTAGGTCCCATCCGTCGATCACTCCGACAACAATTAAGTCAGGGGTCTTTTGGTCTTTTCCTATTTTATTTAACCCCTAAGATACGTCGTTTAGACCCTAAATCATAAGGTTTTAGTCAGTTTAAGCCTAGAAACATAACTAGAACTTACCTAAGTCAAACCATTAATCAAACTTAGAAAAATTAGAACGCTAAGAGGAGAAAGAGGTCAAGAGCCCTAGTTCAAGAACGCAACAAGTTTTCTTCAGTTCCAGCCTAGAAACCAAAAGATTTCTCTGTGAAATTCGTCACCAGGTATGTGTGATTTCACTAGTTGGTTCCTTTCACCCATTAGGTCCCTAGTTTTCAGTCAGTTTCTTGATTCCCTTATTATGACTAAACCTAGGGTTTCTTGAATGTTAGAATTATTGGGTTCTTAGCTGTTATAATGATCCAAATCATATTAGTATGTTAATATTTAGTTTATTGAATGAATTCCAGAACCCTAGCTATGTATTTCTTTAGTGCTTGAATTACACATGCTAGGTCAAATATTTCAGTTATTCAGTTATACATGCCTCAATATCAGTTTAATTATTGCATTCTCAGTTTAAATGTTCAGTTCGAGCTATCCAGTAACTTACAGAAATTCAGTCATAATGTGTTAATTACTTAATATATTGGAGTAGCATAATACCGAGTTGGACTAGGGTTCAGCGTACCCAAATGGTCCCAGAACTACTAGCCACGTAGGTTGTAAGTCCCCGCTGTGGGCATCATTTCAGTGATCACGCCAGCATGCCTCTATACCTCTGGCAGGGTATATTGGGTCCTCTCGATGGAGAGTATACATCGTGTTTTATTAGAAAAATATATTTTGGACTGGTTTAAGAGTCGCCACTTAATTTTAAGAAAAATCAAGAAAACTACTTTTTCAAAAGAATAAAATAGAAATCTAATGAAAATATTCAAAGGGGTTTGGGGTTCACATTAGCATTTCGGGAAGGGTTTGAAAGCACCCGAAATGCCCGCTAATACGCGGTTATCCGGCAATTAATTATTTGGCTAAATCTGTTTGACTTAATTTGATTTGAACAATTTTCATAGTTAGAACCGTTTTAAAGGGAAAAGGGCGAAAATACGGGAATACTATCTAAGTGAGATAATTTGCAAAATTTATCTTTTAAGTCTTGTTAAACGCTGACTGTTTTAGTTAAATTGTTAAATCAAAATGAGCGTCTTTTGGGGATTTGAACTTTTCGACCCTAAGATTAACAACAAATGTTAACAAGTAAATAAACATAATAAAAATGAAGAGGGAAAGAGATTTGGGCCTAAATCTAGTTTTTCTGTCCGTCTGGGCCAGTATTTGGGCCCATTTTTGTTTTGGACCTTTGGCCCATTTAAATCACTTGGTACCTGTCCTAGTCTAACATAAAATGGATATCTTTCTTTTGGACCTTAGGCCCAAAATAAAAAAATTTGAATTGAGAGTGAGCCTTTGGCCCGAATTTTTCAATTTCTCGATCTTTCGCGTATCCTTTCAACTTTGGGACCTGTTCGTCAACTCTAATAGCTGGCTGACTCGATAAAGATGGTTTGAGCCTTTATGGCCCTGTTGAAATGTGAGGAAGGAAATAAGAGTCCAAGAAGACTCGGATGGTAACACATGCGACAAAATAAAGAAAACATAAAGATTAGTATTTACAAAAATTAACATCTCAATCCGTAATTCCCAACTATACTAGGAATCACTAATTTAGGAAGAAAAATGGCAATGCATTCAAGGGCATATGATTAAACATATTTCAAGTAGACAACCAAATAAATTAAAATTGGATACGAAGTAATTAAATAGCGGGTTCAAAATAAAGAAGAAAACAGGCTTGATGACAAGTTGAATAAAATAAGAATAGCTAGGGATCCTTACCACTTAGCAACAGTAAATGAGGAATCAAGAAAATAGATAAGAAAACACGGAACTACTAAATATGCTACTGATTTTTTATTACTCCCAGGCATTTCAATACTACCAAGAACTATGCAAACTACCACAAATCATAACATTCAAAATGTAAGAAGATAAAATAAAAACAAAATAAAATAAAATCAAGGGAACAGATGGCATAGTATGGGGAAAACACCTAATGATTAAATTAAAGGATAGACTACGAACACTCACTAACTTAAGCCACAATGAAAAGCTATATTCACGCGACACCGTAGAAATCA
>JAJONZ010034545.1:0-14002 GCA_029582445.1 Solanum paucissectum | reverse complement strand
TCTTTTTTACCCTTAATGAAATGATTTACAACCACACAAATTTCTATCATTCATTTTGGACCACAAATTTTAAAAGTCTTTCCATTTTTCTTAAAGTTTGTGCCAAATCAAAGTACATCATATAAAATGGGACGGAGGGAGTAGTATACAAGATGGGGAATATGGGCGCAGTTACAACAACATAATCATTAGAGTTCAAAATTTCTTGTTCCATCAAGAACGAGTAAGAACAACAACACTATGATAAAATTAGCTAGACTTGCATTTGAATTCATTAAGACAAGTTGCATGTAATTTATATGAACAAAATCTTTCTTTTAGATCCACTTAATAACCAAATTTCTAACACTAAGTTATGCACATCCAAGAAAGACTCAATCTTGCAAGCATTTGGTACCAAGAGTCATAAAAAAACATACACAGAACAAACAGAACAGTAAAATATCTAACTTGAAGATAAAAGAAAGGTTATAACCTGAACAGAGATTCTCTTTCCATTGTAGACAGCTTCATCGGGTACCAAATTCTTAGTACAAAGATCATCTTCCTTGCCCTTAGCAATGAACACGCCTCCATGTCTATGAGGCTCAACCACAACCTTACTACCACCCTTAGCAATGAACACACCTCCATTGCAAAAGAGAACAAGTAAACAAGAGCTAGGCTTCAAGATTAAGACAAATGACAACCCATTATGTTGTTGTTTCCCCTTCTTTTTAGACATATTACATCTGTTGGATAGCTGAATTTTCCTTATCATCATATTATTCTGAGTAAGGCATGTCTCATTCAGAACTGTCCAGGCGAATATCAAAATGTATGTGGGTAATACAACTACTAGCTAGACTCGCAAAAATCAACAAAAATTGTATCTGCAGACACAAGAATATCAAAACCCTAAAGCAAAAATTTAGACTTTCGAAGATACAATTTCTTACCTAATAAACCCTATTCGAACAAAATCCTTTCAATGTGATGAAGCTTTAAGACACCATCTTCTCAAGTGAAGCATTTTCGTGGGGTGTAACCTCAGCTCTTCAACAAGAAATCGTGTTCTTCAACTTTTCAACATGAAATCGTGAAATTTGGAGAGAAAATCGTGTTCTTCAAATTGACGGAAAGTTTTTCTGATTTGGGGATAAAGAAAGTCTTAATGTTTTATGAAGTACCTGATAAACCTTCAGTGTGAAGTTCTTCAGTGATTCAGCGAGAAAAGCTCTTCAGCTCAATTTGGGACTCAACGTGTTCTTCAGTTCAGATTTGGGGGAAAACTAAATTTTAATGTTTTATGAAGTATTTTTTTTGCCTAATAAAAATGATGGGAGAGTTGAAAATGTCGGAGGGAATAAAATATTTTAGTGAAAACTTTATGGCCACATTTGTAATGTGTTGTTTTAGCAATTATAAAAATTGAACACTTTAAAAGTGTGGCCATATATGTAAATAGTTGTTACCAATTATATCATACTTTAACAACGCTTATAAAGTGTAGCTTATATCATTAAAGAGTGCACTTTACAAGTGTTGCCAATATTATCGAAGCTAAAAGTTAAAACTTGGGCTACATTTTAAAAGTGTCCCCAAAACTATTTTAGGCAACACTTTACAAGTGTTGTCCAGATTTAGTGTGGCCGTAGGCCTAAAATGTTGTAGTGATAGAACTCCCTCAGCCAGCCAGAGCGCGCAGCAAGGGGAGCCTCTGTTAGTGGACCCCAACCAAACTCCATTAGCCGGGTATGAAAGGCGGGGCTTTCTCCTCTAAGCCCAGCAAGTGAAAACCTCTCTCGCACAAGAACTTAGTTAAGTAAGTAATGATGTAAACAGAGTAAAGAGCAAGAACTTTAACTTGTTTTCGACGTTCGGATCGCAGCAATTGAGAGAGTTTTTGGGAGTTTTGAGTTAGAGAAGGAGTAAATGGGGAAACCATTCCCCTTTCCCCTTTAATCTATTTTCGATCTCCCACTACATCGGGAGTTTCCCCACCACAGCGGCCCCACCTCAGCGAGAAACCTGTCGTTCTGGCGGGGCAGGCTATGAAATTGGGTGCGTCTCTATGTCCGCGTGTTGTGTCATCTCCTTAACCGGTCTCGTGTGTAAAGAACCCCCGGCGTCCTTAAAATTTGGAAACCACCATCTTTCATGGTTCCTTAACCGGGCCGATTCGTTAGCTTAGAAGTACTCTGAAAAAGGGCACATGTTGATCCCGTTGCTAGTTGTTTGGCGATGAACGAGGGGAGAATTTATATCTATTATAACGACCCAAACCGTCGTTAATTAGGAAATGAAAAGCTTCAAGAAAACTGGGACCCTCAGCCTGCCAGAGCAGGCTAGGTGCCGCTAGGACGACAGTGCTCTAGCGGGATAAGTGGTCACCAGAGCGGGATGGACAGGACAAAATTTAAATAACGCGAAGTCTTATTTTCTCATTTTTTCAGAAACACCAAAAAGAAGCGAGGATCACCCCATAAACCCCTCAAAAGGCTGCCCTAGGATTGGGGAGGAAGGAGAAAGTGTTTTCTAGCATAAGGATGTCGATAACTTGCGGAATTCCGGTCAAAATCCATCTCTTGTCGTTCAAAAACCTGGATTGGAGCTACAATCTCTCTACAGCTGCTTGGCACCCAGGTAGGCTAGGTTTATAAATTGAGTAGTCATTAAATCCGTGTTCACTGCATATTATATTGTTAATTTAGTGTATACTTCATGTGTAGGCCTTCGTGCACCGGATTAGGGGTGGTTATACATGTATGCCTAGTGGTTACGTGAGATGTGTATAATAGAAAGAATGTCTCATCTTGTGAACTAGTGTTAGGTGATGGTTTGATTTCTTGTTTGCGCCATATATTTTGGTGATTACTTCATTGTAATGCATGGATGTATGTGAATGGAGCCTTGTTGATCAAACTAAATAAAATTAGTACAAATGAGTAAATATATGCCATGATTTGACACTTGATTGTATGATTATGTGAATGTACATATGAGTGAGATTGTAATTGTGGTGTGTTGAATGGACCGGGTGTCACGTTTCGACACACTAACTTGGATTGGGTGCCACGTTCTGACGCATATATGGGATTGGGTGTCACGTACAACACATTAATTGGAATTGGGTACCACGATATACTAACAGTTTGGGTATGGGTTCCATGAGATGACCATTGAATTGTTGTATCTATTTGTTATTGAGAATGTGCAATTGTACATTGTTTCTGAGGTGATGACTGTATTTTACGTCCTCTATATGTATGTTTATCATTAATGTGTTCACTTTTCATATCTCATTAATGAATGAACTGTGGATTGTCAAGCCCAATTTGGGAGGTGGTATAGTAAGTATAGACTAGGGTCTAGTGTACTATGTGATACTTGAGAGAAGTGGTCGGTATTTGTAAAGTTGTGAATTGGGATGGTGTTATGTCAAAAATGTTAAATCGTTATTATCCTGGAAGGGGATTACTATTCAAACGGTTAGTGAACTCTGATAGAGCGTACTACGGAGACAAGAGTTGATTAGCGACGTTGAAGAAGCAAGGGTATGTTGTGAGTGGTTGGCTGGGATGGTAGTGGTTACATCCGGAATCTCTTCTAAGAGGTAGAATGGTTAAGCTAAGATGAAGAGTTAGTTCAATGGTTACGGGGCTAGAGTCAAGGGTGCTAGTATACTTTTTGTATTCGAGAATGGTAAGGCTGGAGGAAGGAATGGTCTTATTGCATGTTTCCTGCTAGTTGATTTCTTATATTATGTGGTGGGTATTAGGTTGACTGATGATGCCTACCAATACGTGTGGTTGTACTGATACTACTCTTGCTATGCCTTTTTGGCATAGTCTGGTTGCAGGGTCAGAGATGTTTCATAGGTGAAGACGAAGACAATCTCCAACATCTTCTGTTTTTCATTCCGTGCGGTGGAAGCTGCGTCATTTGTTAATTTTGTTATACCTTTTAATCTTAGTAGCTCTTGTACTTGTTTAGACTATATCCTTGGGAAAGTTTATTACTTTACAAGTTTACTTTGAGTCATTTAAAACACTTATTTTATAAAACATTACATGAATTCCTTAATTCATCAGTTTTTCTTAATTTTCCGCATTTTTTTAAAATGGTTGAGATTTGAGGGTTCTCCTACTTAGGTGTTAGAGTAAGTGCCTGCACGGCCCGATGGGTTTGGTCGTGACATGTGGTGGCATTGGGAAGAGCATTTATAGTACTTCAATTTTATAAGTGATGAGCCACTTAATTGATTATGTCAGGAGATATATGATTGTTTTAAGTTTAACTGAGTAGAATATTATATCAAAATTTAATTAGTAAGGAAGCTTTCAACTCAAATTTTTTCTAGGGTTTTCTAGTGACCTTAATTCATATCAAAATCCATTCCCACATTAAGGAATTGAACTTAACACCTATGAATTTAAGAATCACCCGATACAACCTTATACGCAAATGAAGAATGGTTCAGGGGCTTAGCTTATAATTTTTTTGGTGTTATAATATCTATCTTAGAATCATTTGTCCTCGATCAACTTTGAAGACAAGACCCGATCAATAAGGAATTACAATTTTCCTTTGGAGATTTCTCCTATGATATATGTAACACCTCGGTGGTTGAAATAGCTAAAAAATAGAAAGAACCATTTTGGAAAGAGCCAAATCTGAAAATTTTCAAGTTATGCTAAAGTTGTGAGTTTTAGGTCAACTTCAAATGATCATAATTTTCAGTACATGATGAGTTAGGTGTCCCATAAGATATCAAATGAAAGTTCATTGAATCATGTTTCCAACGCCACCGAGTTTGCTAATTTTCGAGCTTGTATGAGGAAGATATGCTTGTTTGAAGTCAGGCTGTTTAGTTAAGAAAAGTTACCCAAAAATATGAGGGGTATTTTGGTCTTTTCCTTGCCGAATCAGATTAAAATGTTTTTAGTATTATTTTGGGGTCAAATATGAATTGGTTCAATTTTACAAATCCTTATTAAGCTTAGGGTTTTAGAAGAGAGTTCAAGAAGAGAAAAGAGGAGAAAGGAGGAAATGATTCAAGTCATTCATCGAGTTTTCTTGCGATTCGAGGATTTGTTTCACCAACGGTTTTGATCCCTATGAGGTATGTGAGTTCTCATAGTGTTGGGTTCATTCACCCACACACCAAGCATGCTATTTTAATGCAAATTAGTTCTCAAAGTTGAATGATTTGAGTTCTTGATGAGTTTTCTTGAAATTTTATTCGTAATCTTGATTGTTGGAATTTTGATGAGTTCTTGAGATAAAAGTTAGTGATTTGAGGGTTGTTTTGAGTATATTATTATGTACTTATGTTGGGTATTCGAATCTAAGTCAGTGGGCAAGAAACCATTTGATTCTAGGCGAATTAGGGTAAGAAAATGAGAAAGAAAATTCACCGGGATGATTTGGGAGAGGGTGGCATGGCGCGCCCCAGATGTGCTAGTAGGTCTGGCGTGGTGCAGCGTGCCTTGGATGTGCTAGCAGTGAGCCAAAATTAGCTCTCTGAAGTTCAGCACTGCGCCAGCAGTGCACCAACAGTGCGCCAGCAGTGCGCTAGGGTCACCTGCCCCACCCGTTCTCCGTCGTGTAGCCCGTCTGAGTTCTTTCAAAGGGTACCTTTACTCTCCTTTGATTTTAACTACTCTAAACTACTTCTGAACATCTAGAAATCATTCATAACATGAATGATAACCTTGAATTCATAATTTAAATTCAAGGTAGAGTTAAGAGTCAAGTCTTGAGAGTTCTTTCGAGTCTTTTGAGAAGTCTTTTGCAAATCTTTTAAAACTTGTTTTAAGACTTGAGCATTTGAGTTTGAGGAATACTAGAGTTGAGTTCATTTTATTTAAAATGATAAATGGGAACTAAGAATTCCCAAGAGCAAATATTTTGACATTTAAGATGAGAGCAAACACTGATTTCCAAAAGAGTTCATGAGCAGTTTTGAGTATTATCTCTTTTTAGAGTAAACCTTTTGAGTGATAATCTCAAAGTTGAGGAAGAGGAAATGTTTTCTTTAAAACATATGAGCTAAGTTATATTTTGGGAGTAGTATTGAGCACCGATATGGGGGAGAGTTATAACAACTCACAGCCCCCATAAACCATGTAGCCAATGTGGGTAGAAAGGAATATACTTTTTAGATGATTCCTTATTGCTTATTAGCATAGACTACAGTATCCACTTAGTTGAGGAATTCAATACCCGACAAAGTATAGGATAGTTCTGGCAGTGTGGGCTAGACATTGTATCATTACATAGCTCATAGTGATGGTTGTCGATTAGTGTCATTCCCCTAGCCTACCCCGTTGACATAAGACGGGACCTAGGATCACAAATGACCCCAAGCTAACATGTGTCTGGAATATATGAAGTATACTGAGAATAACAGATTAAAACATGTACTATGTGGAAGCTAAAACAATGGATAACTGAAAATGGGGAATAGCCAACTATTTTGAATGTATAGAACATACTAAGAGTTTAATAACAACCGAAAGATTAAACTAAACAATTCAAGTTGATTGTACTACTATGTCTAGAAAGCCTCTAACTGAGTTGAGTTGTTGGGACATGCCCCCCAGCTAACTCTAACAAAACTAAAAACTGAATATAACGACTAAAATGAAAAGCATGTCTATTTTCCTCGAAGTATGAGGACTCACCACTAAAGCTGTTGAATGCAGACCGATAATCGATCTAAGCGTGATCTGGATGCTAAGTACCTGAACCTACATCATGAAAGAATGTAGCTTAGAGTATGCGTCACTACTTGGAATTTACTGAGCATGCAAGATATAGATACTAAGCTGAACATATATATATATATATATATATATATAAGTTGAACAAAGCATAACTGAGCAATGACATAAATTGAGTAAGAATGTAAATACTAAAACATAACTCAAAAGCTAAGCTGAATGCAATGACCAAGTCCTAATCATGAAGACAACATGTTGAACTGAATGCTGAAGTATATACAAAAAACCTGGTCAAATGCACTAAGAGGCTAACTATGGGAGCTACTATTAACCGATATAAACCACGTGAGCTAAATATGGAGTCCGATGTATGCGCCCCATCGAGAAGACCTAATATACCTTGCCAGGGGTATAAAGGCATGATTGGCGTGATCACTAAATCTGATGCCCAAAAGAGGGGACTTATACCACGGGGGCACGTAGTTCTGGGACTATAAAGGTATGCTGAACCCTAGTCCAACTCGATGTTAAAGTCTACTCCCAACTGAATATGTATATGACACAAATGTAATTGAAATGTTGAAATACTGAATAGCTCAAAATACCGACATGCAATCTGAGAATGCAATATTTATATACTGATAATGTGACATTCAAAATCTGGAGCATGATTATCTGTTTAACTGACCTAGCAAGTAAAATTCGTGAACTATGAGAATTTATAAAAACTAAGGTTCTGAGTTTCATAAAAGAAATTAAGCAAACTTTCCAAGAACCAAGCTATTTTGATTTAGGATACTACAACAACTAAATCACAATAAATATCCAAGGTTTTAGAAACCCTAGGTCTAAAGAAGATATGGGGAATCAAGGAACTGATTGAATTCTATGGACCTAGTGGATGAAAGGAACCCAATAGTCAAATGCCACATACCTGGTGACAAAATCTATGGAAAAATATTTTGAATTTAGGGCTGAAACATGAAGAACATTGCTGCTTGTTCTTGAGAGGTTTGGTAGACTTTTTCCTCTTCTTTTTGCTTCAAGTTTGGATGACCTTTGGAAAATGAGGGTTATGGGTAAGTCTGACTAAGTTATTAGGCTTAGACTGAGTAAAACAACGTAGTTTAGGCATTAAACGTCGTAGTTTAAGAGCCCTAATGCATAGGAAAAATACCTAAATGACCCTAACTTAAAGGCTGACGAAGGTCATCCACGGAGGGACCTACGGACCATCGTTTGGATTACCAACCGTCGTCTGTGGTTGAGGTTCGTGGTCTGCCCGACAGGGCTTCACTAAAACAAGTATAACCTTTTAATCCGAGATGGGATTTTAGCAAACTCGGTGGAGTTGGAAAGAAGATTCAATTATCTTTAATTTGATGGGTCGTGGGCCACCTAATTCATTTTGTGCTAAAAGATATGACCGTTTGAAGTTGACCTAACAACCATTTCTCTCCAATTGGCTAATGACCCTCACCTACGGTTAGACCTACGGTTCGTAGGTCCAACTACAGACCATACTGGTCGACCCTGGGTGGGATTAGAGACCAAAAAACTCTGGACCCTAACGACGGAACCATCCTACGATTCGTGAGTCAATCACCAGACCGTGGTTCACGGCCGTAGGTGTCATCTTTAGATTCTGAAATTCCCCTAAGTCTGGGAATGAACCACTGGCTCCACCTACGGTTCGTAGGTGGTTTCCGATGGTTCTGACACCAGATTCTGGAAAGCTGCATTTTACTATTTTATTAAGTCCGAGGTGTTACAATATCTCCCCCTTGGGAACATTCATCGTCGAATGAAGTTTAAACAAGCTGAGTATGGAGGGAAGGATCTACAATCCCTACCACTAAGTACTAGAAACTGATATATAACTGAACTGAGTTCCAAGAACATGCAAATATGTTGAAATGCAAGAATAACTTAGGGAACAAGATGTTGAGACTGAATAACACAATAGTAAAGTGAGAGACTGGAGAGGAACTATTACCTCAAGCCGAAATGGAATCGGAATGAAATAGGTGAGGATACTCAGCCTTCATGGATGCTTTTGCTTCCCATGTAGCTCCCTCTACGGACTCACTCCTCCACAAAACCTTCACTGGAGCGACTTCTTTATTTCTCAACCTATGAACCTGACGGTCAAGAATTTCAACTGGAACTTCTTCTTAAGTGAGACCTTCCTTCACAACCACACTCTCTTATGGTACTATTGATGCCAGATCAACCACAAACTTCTTCAACAGGGAAATGTAAAACACTGGATGAACCACTGCTAGTTCTGCTGGCCACTCTAACTCATATGCCAAATTACCAACCCTTTTCAGGATTTGTTAAGGACCTACATATCTAGGAATGAGCTTCCCTTTCATGCCAAATCTCATCACCCCCTTCATAAGTGACACCTTCAGGAAAACCCAATCATCTATTTCAAACTCTAAGTCCCTTCTCCTCACATCTGCATAGGATTTCTGACGACTCTAGGCTGTCTTTAGTCTATCTATGATGATTTGAACTTTCTCCATAGCCTCATGAACTGAATCTGGCCCTATCAAGGCTGCTTCACCTACTTCAAACAAACCAATTTAGGATCTGCATCTACACCCATACAGTGCCTCATACAGAGCCATTTGAATACTGGAATAGAAGCTATTATTATAGGCAAACTCTATTAGAGGTAGGTGATCATCCCAACCACACTTGAAATCTATCACGCATGCTCTCATCATGTTCTCTAAGGTCTGAATTGTACGCTCTGCCTGAACATCTATTTGTGGATGAAATGCTATACTGAGATTTACCTGAGTACCAAGACCTTTCTGAAATGATTTCAAGAAATGCGAGGTAAACTGAGGACCTCTATCTGAGATGATAGACAAGGGAACCCCATGCAACCTGACTATCTCATGGATGTAGAGTTTGGTGTAATCCTCCGCTGAATCTGTAGTCTTGACAACCAAAACGCGAGCAGACTTAGTAACTCTGTCCACTATCACCCAAATGGAGTCATGTTGTCTGTGAGTACGAGGTAAACCCGTAATGAAGTCCATGTTTATCACTTCCCACTTCCATGTAGGAATATTAATCTCTTGAGTCATACCTACTGGTTTCTCTAATATTCTACCTTAACCTGTTGGCAGTTATGATACTTAGCCACAAAGTCTGCTATGTCCCTCTTCATGTTGTTCCACCAAAAGACTTCCCGTAGATCACGGTACATCTTAGTGGCACTGGTATGAATGGAATACCTGGAGTTATGAGCTTCTATAAGGATATGCTGTCTCAACTCACCCACAGTAGGAACACACAAACGACCCTTGTAACGAAGCACACCATCTCCCTCTTGGGAGAAAACCCCAAATTTCTGCTGATGAACTGCATCTTTTAACTGAAGTAATATAGGATCACTATTCTGTTTCTTCTTTAATCTCTGCTTCCAATGAAGATTCTGATCCATTTTGAACTATCACCCCACTATTTGATGTGTCTGTAAGGCAAACTCTTAAGAGAGCAAGCTAGTGAACATCTTTCCTTTGTTCCTCAACATGTGCTACACTACCTATAAACAGTCTGCTGAGAGAATCAGCCACCACATTGGCCTTACCTTGGTGGTAAAGCACATTCATGTCATAGTCTTTGAGAAATTCAAGTCATCTTCTCTAACGAAGATTCAACTCTTTCTGGGTGAACACATACTGGAGGCTCTTATGATTTGTGAACACATCAACATGAACACCATACAAGTAGTGTCTCCAAATCTTTACGGCAAATACTACGGCTGCAAGCTCGAGGTCATGAGTCGGATAGTTATTTTCATGGACCTTAAGTTTTCTAGAAGCATAAGTTATGACCTTACCTCCCTACACTAGCACAAAACCTAGGTCGACCCTGGATGCATCACAATAAATTACACAACCGTGTGAACCATCTGGTAAAGTCAAGACCAGAGTTGTAGTCAACCTAGTCTTTAGTTCTGAGAAGATTTTCTCACACTCATATGGACACTAAAGTTTGACCTTCTTATGAGTCAACTTGGTCAATAGGGAAGCTATGGATGAAAATCCTTCAACAAACCTCTTGTAATAATTGGCCAAAACCAAGAAACTTGGGAATCTACTCGGATCCCTTTATTGTATACCACATCACCAAGGAAAGTGATGGACTGTAACAACAATTCACATTTGCTGAACCTAGCGAATAGTTGGCGATATTTGAGAGTTTGCAGAAAAACTCTCAAATGAGTCGCATGCTCTTCCTCACTCTGGGAATAAATGAGGATATCATCAATAAAGAGGAAGACGAACAAGTCCAAATACTATTTGAACACACGGTTCATTAACTCCATGAAAGTTGCAGGAGAATTTGTTAGTCCAAAAATCAACTACAAATTCATAATGACCATATCGAGTTTTGAAAGTTTTCTTCGAAATGTCATTATCTCTGATTCTGAGCTGATGATAGACGGATCTAAGGTCTATCTTAGAAAAGCAACAAACACCCTGAAGTTGGTCGAATAAGTCATCAATCCCAGGGATGGGATACTTATTCTTGATGGTGACTTTTTTCAACTAACGATAGTCAATGCACATTCTGAGAGAACTATCTTTCCTTGTCACGATCAACATTGGAGCACCCAATATAGAGATAATAGGTCTGATGAAGCCCTTATCTAGAAGGTCTTTCAACTGCTCCTTCAATTCCTTAAGCTCAGCTGGAGCCATCCTGTAAGGAGGACTTGAAGTGGGCTGGGTATTTAGAAGGAGATCTATTCCAAAGTCTATTTCCCTTTCGGAGGAACTACGGGAAGATCTTCTGGGAACACTTATGGAAACTCATTTACTACGGTGACTGACTCAAGAGTTAGGGATTCAGATTTTGAATTCTTAACCCGAACAAGATGATAGACATACCCTTTGAAAATCATTTTTCTAGCCTTAAGGTAAGAGATGAATCGACCCATAGACAGTGAGCGACTACCCTTCCATTCTAAGACTGGATCATTTGTGAAACTGAAACCGAACTATCCTAGTTCTACAATCGACTGAGGCATAACATGAATGTAACCAATCCATGCCTAGAATGATATCGAAATCTACCATTTCTAACTCTACAAGATCTGCTGAGGAGACTTTGTAAGAGATTGTGACAGGGCAATTTATGTACACCCATCTAGCTATAATTGGGTCACCAACTGGAGTAGAGACTGAGAAGGGTTCTAAGAGAGTTTCTAGACTAACACCGAAGTTACTGCTATCTAAGGAGTTCCAAAAGACAGTGTAGCCCCTGGATCTAACAATGCATAAACATCTAAATGAAAGACTCGTAAAGTACCAGTGACCACATCAAGATAATCTGCTTGGTCCTGGAAAGCCTAGAGAGAATACAACATGTGATAACCGCCACCAGTAAAAGATGAAGTACCCTGCTGAGTTGGGCGACCTGCTGGTGCTGCTGGAGCTGTAGACTGAGCCCTATTTTTGTTACCTCCTTTCCCCTGCCTGGCAGAAGGGAAATCCTTCAACCTATGGACAGACTGACCACACCCTAAACACCATTTTTTCCTACAAGACACTCGCCTAGATGGTTCTTACCACACTTTGGACAAATTGGAAAGGTCCTGTTACCTGAAGCACTCCCCTGAGACTTAGAGCTTGATGCCCTACCTTTCTGATCTTGACGAAACCTGGGGGATGGAGCACTAGCTAATGAATGTGATGTGGATGTAGACCTCTAATGAAACTGTGAGCAATTCCCACCGTCCAATTTTTACTGTGAGTACTCATAATTTCTTGTTCTAGCCTTTTTGTTGTCCTTAATCAATTCCCAAAGCTTATCTCCCTCAACCTACTGAGCACTAGTCATTAGTCGGGAGATATCTATATCTTCTAGAAGCATAGCATTCCTGCACTTAGTCTTCACCAGATCGGATACACCAAACAAGAACTTACTCATTTGTGCCCTTGGATCGGCAACTATGTGTGGAACATACTTGGAGAGCTGGGTGAACTTCAGCCCGTACTCTTGGACCGATATAGAACCCTGCTTCAAGTTGGGAAGAACCTTTCTAGGAAAGCTCCAGTAAAACAATCCCAAGTCATAGGAGCTGGATATGCACCCCTGTTATCTTTCCATCGAGTGAACCAGATATGAGCCATATCCTTAAATTGGTAGGATGCTAACTCAACACTCTCAGTTCCAGTCACTTGCATTACTCCAAGAATTATCTCAACCTCATTAATAAAGTTCTATGGGTCCTCATAAACCTTCGAACCTAGAAACTCGGGAAGATTCATCCGAACAAAGTCTCGAACTCTAGGTGCAGCTGATCCACCATTTGTGTTAGTAGGAATTGGGACATGTTGATTATTCTTATTGGCCACACTCTGAGCCAAGAGATGGATAACATTCTAATATGCTGCATGTGTAACCTCATGGTTTAGGACTGGAGGAATTGCGTTAGCATTGCATGCATTAGCATTCCGTGCGTTAGCTTTACAAAGAGGCATGATCTGAAATGCATAGTTACGGATTAGAAAGGAGAAGTTGGATCATAACCACACACGATAAGAATAACAAAGAAAGTGAAGTTTTTCTTAAAACACTTCGTAGCCTCCCTCTCATAGATGTGGTACACTTCAAACCAATGAAAGAGACTCTACTTAGTGCGACTTTCAGACATCCTAGGACTCTTGAACCTAATACTCTGATACCAAGTTTTTCACGCCCCGAGGCAACCCCCTTGACGTAACACGACACATAGGATCACAAATGACCCCAAGATAATCATGTGTATGGCATATATCAATCATACTGAGAATAACTAATTAAAAATGTACTATGCGGAAGCTAAAATAATGGATAACTAAAAATGGGGAATAACCAACTAGTCTAAATGTACAAAACATACTAAGAGTTTAATAACAACTGAAAGATTAAACTTAACAATTCAAGGTGATTCTACTACTATGTCTGAAAAGCCTCTAACTGAGTTGAGTTACTGGGACATGCCCTACAGCTAACTCTAACAAAATTGAAAACTATATATAAAGACTAAAATGAAAAGAATTTCTATTTTCCTTGAAGTATGAGGACACACCACTAAAGTTGTTGAATGCAGACCGAGAATCGATCTAAGCGCGATCTAGATGCTGAGTACCTGAACCTACATCATGAAATGATGTAGCGCAGACTATGTGTTAGTGCTTGGAATGTACTGAGCATGCATGATATAGATACTAAGCTAAACATATATATATATATATATATATATATATATATATATATATATA